>JAPYYA010005047.1:0-11166 GCA_028533165.1 Leontopithecus rosalia | reverse complement strand
CTATTGATTCAAACAATGATATGGACGAATTTTAAATGAATTTTGTTAAGTGAAAGGAGCCAGACTCCAAAGGGTGCACATATCGTACAAATTCATTCATATGGCATTTTAGAAGCAGCTACACTATGGGATGGAAAACAGATGCCAGGGTTGCTGGTGGTAGGGAAGAGGGTAGATTAACTGCACATTAACTGCTGAGATAATTCATGGAAGGAATCTTTAGGATAACAGAACTGTTCTGGGCTGGGTGTGGTGGCTCACACCACCTATCATCCCAGCACTTTGGGAGGCTGAGGTGGGAGGATCGCTTGAGCCAGGAGTTCAAGACCAGCCTGGGAAACACAGATCCCATGTTTAGAAAAAGTAAAAAAAATAGCTGGTGATGTGTGCACATGCCTGTAGTCCCAGTTACTCAGGAGGTTGAGGTAAAAGGATTGTTTGAGACTGCAGTGAGCTGTGATCACACCATTGCATTCCAACCTGGGTGGCAGAGAAAGACCCTGTCTCCAAAATGCAGGGTTGGGGGTTGGGTAAGGAACAATTCTGTATGATACTGGGTTGTGGATAAATGGCTCTGCATTTGTTAAAATCCATAGAACTGTATATCACAAAGTGGGAACTCTAATGTATACAATTAAAAAAAAAATGACGGCCAAGATGTCTCAGCCCAAGAAAAGAAAGCTTGAGTTGGGGAGCGGCGGCGAAGGAGGGGAGGGAACTGAAGAGGAAGATGGTGCAGAGCCGGAGGCGGCCCTGGAGCGACCCTGAGGACTAAGCGGGAGTGGGACCAGCTGTACTACGAGTGCTACTCAGACATTTCGGTCCACCAGGAGATGATCGCAGACCTTGTCCGCCCCGATGCCTATTTCCACTTCCCACCTCCTTATGTCCCTCACTCCCCTTTTTCGTTTTATGCTGAGCCTCCACTACTCTGTGCTGCCCTTGGGAGGGGGTGGCAGCCGCAGTTTCCCACGGACAGCTCTGCCCATGAGCCACTGCTCTCACGCTACCTCCTGCGGCTGTTCTCCAGGTGCTGCTGACCCCTGTGAGGCAGAGAAGAGGGATTCAGGTGGCTCATACCCCACACTGGCACCCTTCACAGGGTCCTCATTGGGGCCCAGTGCTGTGGGAGTGAGGATGATGACGAGCCTGGGCTGTTCAGGAACACGTGTCCCGGGTGCTCCATGTCACCACCTCGGGAGAGGTCTCCAGCTTGTTGTGACCATGAGAAGTAACCCACTGCCTTCTGCAGTAATTTCAGACCCTGCCGCAAAGGAGAACTCCATGCTTAACCTGCCCTTGTCCCGGCTGGAGGCCAACCTGCTCACCTTCCTTTTCCTTCTGGACCGCCTGAAAAGGTAGCCCAGCTCTCTTATGGCTGCCCAGGGAGGGCTACAAAAACTCAGTCCACAGGGTGCCCCTCTGCTTACATCAGACCCTCAGCACCGAGGACCTTTTCCCCCAACCCATCTACAGTCCCTCACGGCCTCTGGGGACCAGCGCTACTGCCACCCCGACCCCAGTCTCTCCTCTTTGCCCTACTCCCCCCTCTGCACTGTGGCTTCACAAAGAGCTCAGAGCTTTGGCCATGGCCAGCAGTGCACTTGAATCCCCCAACTCCCTCACTCCCCGACCATGGAGGAGACCTCCCCACCAGCCCAGAGCTAACCCCTCGTCCTGGGCCACTGAGACCCACAAGTACCAGGGCTGGAATCAGCTTGCAGCACAGCGAGGGTCGAGGTCACTCCCTCCCAGAGGACTCCAGCATGGCCCAGCCCCTCTGCCTCTTTCCTGGTGGTGGCATAGAAACAGTACCCTCTGCTTCGGTCCTGCACAGGGTGGTAAGAAAAAGGCAGTCAATAAAAGTCCCTGCATAACCTCGCCATGGTCTTTGGCCCTACACTGCTCCAGCCTCAGAGGAGAACAAGCTTTCTTCCAATCCCAGCGGCCCATCACCATGACCGACAGCTGGTCCTTGGAGGTCATGACCTACGTGTGGGAAGACAGGCTCCAGACAGCCCATGTCACCCCAACCTGACAGAGGTGGCCGCTGCTTGCTACACCCCCAGTCCTGCCCTTCCCAGCTTCCTACTTGCATTGTCTGTGGTGGTGCCTGAGATTCAGAGAGAGAAACCTGCCTAGGTCTGCATGGATAAGAGTGTTGGGGAGGCCCAGACCACCTCTTCGTCCTGCTGGTGCACCTTACTGGGGGCTTAAAACCACCGAAGTGTTTGGGTGTGGAGGCTCATGCCTGTAGTCCCAGCACTTTGAGAGACTGCGGCAGGATAACTGAACCCAGGTGTTTGAGACCAGTCTGGACAATGCAGCAAACCCCATCTCTAGAAAAGAGAAAAGGAAAAATTAGTCAGGCATGTGGCACACAACTGTAGTCCTAGCTACTGGGGAGGCTGACACGGGAGGATGGCTTGAGCCTAGCAGTTAGAGGCTGCAGTGATCCATGATGGAGCCACTGTATTAGAGCCTGGGTGACAGAGCAAGGCCCTGTGCACCTCTAAAATAACCGCCCCCAGTCTTGCCTTGTCCGCATCCACATCCCCACCTCCCATCTCACTGTAAAAGCTTCATGGCAGCAGCAGAGGACCCAGCACCTGAGCTGGACTTGGGGGCTAAAGATCACCAGCTGTGAGCACCCTCTGAGCCTCTCTCCTCTTTCCCACTCTTTCTGGCAGGTCCAGGTGCTGCTGTACTTCCTGTAGCTGGAGGCCATCTCTGCCCCAGACCATAAGAGACAGAGCATCCTGTTCTCAACCGAAGTCTTAAGGCCCCTGTCCATCTCCAGAAGGCAGATAGATGTCCCTAAAACCTCTGGAAAATCGGACCATTGTAGAGTGGGAACCAAACCTTCCTGAGGTGTCCTTGGGCCAGCCCCAAGCATCAGGCCATCTGCCAAGGGACAGTGAGACAAAGCAGAAGGACAGGTGGCCTGGGGACATCCTGGCCAGGTCTGGAAGCCCCAGACTGGCCCTAAACTGTGGTTTTTCACACGGCCACCCGAGGGCACCCCAAGCCAGTGTATCTCAGAGTCTGGGCCAGGTCCTGGGGGACAGAGTGAAGGGAGTGGTTTTAGGAACTTACATGTCTCCTGGATCACTTCTGGAGATGTGCCCTCTCTGGGGAGACAGGAATGTAACAGGATCCCCTCACTGCTGTATCTTGAATAAATGCTGCTGCTTCATCCTCTGGGGTCATGGCCCTGTCCCTGTGTGGGAGGGGCCTCTTCCATTCCCTGACTAGGAAACCACACTCTATTTAGAAAAGAATTGAGAGGCTAAGTCAGCACTGGGTAACGTTTTAACTCCATTCATGGCTTTCCTTTTTCTTCTTTCCAGAAGGACTTTTGTGCAGAAATGGATCTTTTCTTGCTGTGTTTGTACTTATTGGAAGGCAGCTCCAGGAGGCCTGTAAAATGTTGGGGGGGACTGGACCCCAGGGGAGGGAGTCCCAGGCTGTGCACTTCAGGATTCCTCCTCCAGGGAGAGCAACCTCATCCCTGATCCTGACCACCCTCCTGGCTCATGCTCTCCTGTTTGGCTTCCACAGGCCGGGACTTCTCTGGCTTCCCTCTGCCCACACTCTCCCTGCCTCAAGTGTCCCCAGCACAGGTGGCTTCATTTTTCTCTCAACTTAGGGAACCTGCTCAACTTCTGTAAAAGTCCCCACTTAGTGGTATAAGCTTGCTGATGGCATGTTTTAAAACTTTGATACAAATAACTTTTTAATACTTGAATATTTTAAGTTTTATACATAGTTCCTAATTTTTTTCCTAACAGATTCAGATACCTAATAATATCCTAGAATGGCACCATTTTGTCTTTCTCTAAGTGCCTGGCTCTGCTCTCTCAGGAGTGGGTTCTGAGGTCTCTGGACTACAAGATATTCAGAAGGTCAGGAAGAAGCCTGGCCTAGGGACCAGGAGGAGGGGGACAGCCTCCTTCCTCGAGCAGGCAGAGGCACAGCACCACCTGTTGCCTCCTTTGCCAGCACCTGTGTGGGGGCCCAGGCATCCTTTGTAACCCTGCGTTACCAGCAGGCTGAAAGAAAACAGAAGCGTGGAGGCCGCCACTTATTTTCAACAAATTAACCCATAAACAATTCCATCACTTTTTCAGAAAAAGGAGGTTGGGGCAAGGAGAGGGGAGAAGGGAGACGAAACCCAGAGCCGAGTTTCCAGAAAATCCTGCAGGAGAAAAGTATGCAGCTGCCCAGAGAAGGGAAGGAGGATCACACTCAGGAAAGTGTGTGGGGTCCTGGATGACACCAACACCCAGTGCAGTTCTGTCCGGCAACCTCTCCCAAAGTGGGAAATGTGAGTGTTCCCTGGATGTCCGTGGACAGATCCTGCTGAGCATGCAGCATGCTGGGGAGTCTGACACTGGAGCAATTCTCCTCCACTCCAGGCAATTTCAGGCAAGGCAAGGCAAGACAAAACAATTCCAGGCAAGGCAATCCCAGGCAAGGCAAGGCAAGAGAAGGCAAGGCAAGTCAAGAGAAGGCAATGCCAGGCAAGACAAGGCAAGGCAAGGCAATGCAATCCCAGGCAAGGCAAGGCAACACAAAGCAGGGAAAGGAAATTTGAGGCAAGGCAATTCCAGGTAAGGCAAGGCAAGGTCATTCCAGGGAAGGTAACTCCAGGCAAGGCAAGGCAATTCCAGGCAGGGAAAGGCAACGGAGGGCAAGGAAATTCCAGGCAAGGCAAGGCAAGGCAATTCCAGGCAAGGCAAGGCAATTCCAGGCAAGGCAAGCAAGGCAATTCCAGGCAAAGCAATTCCAGGCAATGCAAGGTAAGGCAAGGCAAAAATTTCCAGGCAAGGCAAATCCAGGCAAGTCCATTTCAGGCAAGGCAAGGCAATTCCAGGGAAGGCAATTCAAGGCAAGGCAAGGGAATGCAATTCCAGGCAAGGCAACTCCAGGCAAGCCAAGACAAGGCAATTCCAGGCAAGGGAAGGCAAAGCAAGGCAATTCCATGCAAGTCAAGGCAAGTCAAGGCAAGGCAAGCCAAGGAAAGCCAAGGCCTAGCAATTCCAGGCAAGGCAAGGCAAGGCAACTCCAGGCAAGAAAATTCCAGTCAAGCCAGGCAAGACAACGTAATTCCAGACAAGGCAATTCCAGGCAAGGCAAGGCAGGGCAATTCCAGTAAAGACAATTCCAGGCAAGGCAAGTCAAGGCAATTCCAGGCAAGGCAAGGCAATTTCAGGCTAGGAAATTCCAGGCAATGGAATTCCAGGCAAGGCAAGGCAAGGCAAGGCAAGGCAATTCCAGGCAAGGCAAGGCAAGGGAAGGCAAGCAAGGCAATTCCAGGAAAGGCAATTCCAGGCAAGGCAATTCCAGGGAAGGCGAGGCAAGGCAATTTCAGGGAAGGCAAATCCAGGCAAGGCCAGGCAAGGCCATATCAGGCAAGGAAATTCCAGGCAAGGCAAGGCAATGCAGGGTAAGGCAATTCCAGGCAAGGGAAGGCAAGGCTATTCTAGGCAAGGCAATTCCAGGCAATGCAAGGCAAGACAAGGCAAACAAATTCCAGACAAGGAAATTCCAGGCAAGGCAAGGAAAGGCAATGGGAGGCAAGGTCATTCCAGGCAAGGCAATTTCAGGTAAGGCAAGGCAATGCAATGCAATGCAATTCCAAGCAAGAAAATTCCAGGCAAGAAAAGGAAAGGCAATTCCAGACAAGCTAATTTCAGACAAGGAAAAGAAAGGCAATCCCAGGCAAGGCAAAACAAGGCAAAAAAAGTGCAATTTCAGGCAAGTCAATTTCAGGCAAGGCAAGGCAACACAATTCAAGGCAAGGTAAGGCAAGACAAGGCCAGGCAAGGCAATTCCAGACAAGGTAATTCCAGGAAAGGCAAGGCAATTCACCTGGAATTTCCTTGCCTAGAATTACCCTGCCTTGCGTTGCCTTGCCTTGCCTTGACTGGAATTGGGTTGCCTGGAATTGCCTTGACCTGCCTTAGTGGGAATTGCCTTGCCTAGAATTGCCTTTCTCTGCTTTTTCTTGCCTTGCCTGGCCTAGAATGCCATTCTGGCAATTGCCTTGCCTGGAATTGCATTGCCTTGCTTTGCCTTGCCTTGTTTTGCCTGGAATTGCCTGGCCTAAAACTGCATTGTCTTGCCTTACCTGGAATTGCCTTGCCTGGAATTGCCTTTCCTGGAATTACTTTGTCTGAAATTACCTTGTCTGGAATTTCCTTGCCTTGTCTTGCCTGGTATATTCTTGCTTGGAATTGTGTTGCATTGCCTTGGCTTGCCTTGCCTGAAATTGCCTTGCCTGGAATGACCTTGCCTCTCCTTGCCTTTCTTTTCCTTGTCTGAAATTATCTTGTCTGGAATCGCCTCGTCTTGCCTGGAATTGCCTTGCTTGGAATTGTGTTGCATTGCATCACCTTGCCTTACCTGGAATTGCCTTGCCTGGAATTTCATTGCATTACCTTGCTTTTCCTTGCCTGGAATTGCCCTGCCTTGCCTTCCCTGGAATAGCCTTGCCTGGAATTCCCTTCTCTTGCCTTGCCTTGACTGGAATTGCCTTGGTTCAAGTTGCCTTGGCTTGCCTTTCTTCACCTGGAATTGCCTTGCCTAGAATTTCCTTGCCTTGCATTGCATTGCTTTGCCTTCACTGGAATTGCCTTGCCTGGAATTGCCTTGCCTTAGCGGGAATTGCCTTGCCTTAGCGGGAATTGCCTTGCCTGGAGTTGCCTTTCCCTGCCTTGTTTTGCCTTGCCTGGCCTGGAATTGCCTTTCTGGCAACTGCTTTGCCTGGAATTGCCTATTTTTGTCTTTTCTCGAATTAACTTGTCTGGAATTGCCTTGCCTTGTCTTGCCTTGCCTTGCCTGGAATTGCCTTGCCTTGCCTGGAATTGCCTTGCCTTGCCTTGCCTGAAATTGACTTGCCTGAAATTGCGCTTTTTTGCCTTGCCTTGCTTGGAATTGCCTTTCCTTTCCTTGTCTGAAATTACCTTTCCTGGAATTGCCTTTCCTTTTCTTGCCTGGAATTTCCTTGCTTGGAATTGCGTTGCATTGCCTTGCCTTGCCTTGCCTTGCCTGAAATTGCCTTGCCTGGAATGACCTTGCCTCTCCTTGCCTTTCCTTGCCTTGCCTGAAATTTCCTTGCTGGAATTTGTTTGCCTTGCCTTGCCTTGCCTTGCCTGGAATTGCCTTGCCTGGAATAGCCTTGCCTTCCCTTGCCTTACCCTGCATTGCCTTGCCTTGCCTGAAATTGTCTTGCCTGAAATTGTCTTGCCTGATATTGCCGTGTCTTGCCTTGCCTGGAGTTGCCTTCCCTGGAATTGCCTGGCCTGGAATTGCCTTTCCCTGCCTTGTCTTGCCTTGCCTAGCCTGAAATTGCCTTTCCTGCAATTGCCTTTCCTGCAATTGCCTAGCCTGGAATTGCATTGCCTTGCTTCGCCTTCTGTTGCCTTGCCTGGAATTGCTTTGACCTGCATTGCCTTGCCTAGAATTGCCTTGCCTGGAATTGACATGCCGGGAATTTCCTTGCCTTGCCTTACCTGGAATTGCCTTGCCTGGAATTGCATTGCATTACCCTGCTTCTTTTTGCCTGGAATTGCCTTGACTTGCCTTCCCTGGAATAGTCTTGCCTGGAATTGCCTTGTCTTGCCTTGCCTTGACTGGAATTGCCTTGTTTCAAATTGCCTTGCCTTGTCTTTCCTCACCTGGAATTGCCTTGCCTTGCGTTGCCTTGCCTTGCCTTGACTGGAATTGCCTTGCCTTGTTTTAGCTAGAATTGCCTTGCCTGGAATTGCCTTTCTCTGCCTTGTCTTGCCTGGCCTGGCCTGGAATTGCCTTTCAGGCAATTGCTTTGCCTGAAAATGCCTTGCCTTGCATTGCCTGGAATTGCCTTGCCTTGCATTGCCTTGCATTGCCTTGCCTTGCCTGGAATTGCCTGGCCTAGAATTGCATTGCCTTGCCTTATTTTGCCTTGCCTGGAATTTTTTTCCTTGCCTTTCCTGGAATTGCTTTGTCTGGAATTGCCTTGCCTTGTCTTGCCTTGCCTGGAATTGCCTTGCCTTGCCTGAAAACGCCTTGGCTAGAATTGCCCTTTTCTGCCTTGCCTTGCCTTGCCTCAAATTCCCTTGCTTGGAATTTCCCTGCCTTTCCTTATCTCAAATTGCCTTCCCTGGAATTACCCTGCTTTGCCTTGCCTTACCTTGAATTACCTTGCCTGGAATTGGCCTGCCTTGCCTGGAATTGCCTTGCCTGGAATTGCCTTGCCTGGAATTGCCATGCCTTGCCTTGCCTGAAATTGCCTTGCCTGAAATTTTCTTGCCCTGCTGGGAACTTCTTGCATTGCCTTGCCTTGCCTAGCCTGGAATTGCCCTGTCTGGAATTGCCTTGCCTTGGCTTGCCTTGTCTTGCCTGGAATTCCTGTGCCTAGAATTGCCTGGATTTGCCTTGCTTGCAATTGCCTTGCCTAACTTTGCCTGAAATTTACTTGCCTGGAATTGCCTTGCATTGACTTGCCTTGCCAGAAATTTTTGTGCAAGTCTTGCCTTGCCTTGCCTTGACTTTCCCTGCTCTGCCCTGCTCTGCCCTGGTCTGCCCTGCTCTACCCTGCTCTGCCCTGGTCTGCCCTGCTCTGCCCTGCTCTGCCCTGCCCTGCCCTGACCTGCCCTTCCTTGCCTTGCCTTTACTGGAATTGCCTTGCCTGGAATTACCTTGTCTTGTCTTGCTTGACTGGAATTTTCTTGCCTTGAATTGCCTTGCCTTGTCTTACCTTGTCTGGAATTGTGTTGACTTGCCTTGCCTTGGCTTGCTTTGCCTGGAATTTTCTTGCCCTGCCTTGCCTTGCATGGAATTGCCTTGAGTTGCCTTTCCTTGCCTTGCCTGGAATTTTTTTGCCTTGCCTTGACTTGCATTACCTGGAATTGCCTTGCCTGGAATAGCCTTGCCTTGCCTTGCCTGGAATAGCCTTGCCTTGCCTTGCCTTGCCTGGAGTTACCTTTCCTAGAATTGCCTTGCCTTGCCTTTCACTCCTCTCTGCTTGTGGACCTGGTGAGGCAGGGAGAAGAAAATACAAAAATTAGCAGGACAAGGTGGCACTTGCCTTTATGCCCAGGTATTGTTGACACTGAGGCAGGAGAATCGCTTGAACCGGGAGGCAGAGGTGCAGTGAGCCAAGTTCAGGCCACTGCACTCTAGCCAGAATGACTGCTCAACACTCCAGCTCAGATAAATAAGAAATAAATAAATGTAATCCTGTAATTCTATCACTTTGGGAGGTCCCAGTAGGTAGTTCACCTGAAGTCAGGAGTTCGAGATCAGCCTGGCCAATATGGGGAAACCCCGTCTCTACCAAAAATATAAATACTAGCTGGGTGTTGTGGCACGTGCCTGTAGTCTCAGCTGCTCAGGAAGCTGAGACAGGAAAATTACTTGAACCCAGGAGGCAGAGGTTGCAGTAAGCCAAGATCACGTCACTGCACTTCAGCCTGGGTGACAGAGCCAGACTCCATCTCAAAATAAATAAATAAATAAAATTAAAAATTAAAAAAAAATGAAGTAAGACTGCAGTCTTACTACAGAGGAAGCTTGCTAGTCCTATCCAGATAGTGAAGGCAGACTTCATACACAAATCTCACAAGAACTTTTATACCCACCCCTGAAAGAAAGCCCTGATTGCCTTCCAAAGAAGCAGTACATGGACAAATGCATGGGCTGTCCCAAACAGCACTGGAAAGATCAACAGAAAACAGGGAGTGACATGCTCAGCCCTTGAGGCCAAAATGCCCTTTTTCAGAACAGCTGCCAGAAGACAGCGAGCAGGATCAGGTTGGAGGTCACCTGTGGGTGAAGGGGAGAATGGTCAGATCTGGGCTGGGGTGTAGGAGCCCGGGCATCCTCACTGGAACAGAAGAGAGCTGCTCCGTGATGCTCAGCTGACAGGCAGAGCCTTGCAAATCCAAGTTCTCATGGTACAGAGAGGCCAGCCAAGGTGAGGACAAAGACAGGCACGCACAGGAGTGGTTTCCTGGAGGACAGGGCCCAGTTACATCTCTCAAATGGGACCAGATTGGTAGGAAGATCAGCTGCTTTGGGCAACTGAGGTCGCTTCTGGGTGAGCTCCCAAACTAGATGGTGCTAGGGGCCCTGGACCAGGCAGCTGGACTGGTATCTCATGGTCCTGTATTCCAGGAAACAGCATCTCAGCACTTGTCTGGCCAGTTCTCCAAAAGAACCATCCACATGCCATTTTTCCATTTCCCCGCTGTTCACAGACTGGGCAGGGCCTGACCAGAAACTCTCCCTTAGGGTTTTCAGTCACTGCCAAAATCAGAGCCCGGCAGTGAGGAGGTGATGTTACCATGTGACTCTGAGCCAGGCACTGCCTCATACTGTAAACTCAGTGCTTTTAGGGAGCTGAGCTGGGAGGATCACTAGACCATCAGCAGTTCAAGACCAACCTGAGGAACATAGATCTCTACAAAAAAAAAAAAATTACCCAGCTCTGGTGACATGCACCCAGAGGCCCAGCTACTTGGGAGGCTGAAGTGGCTGGAGCTCAGGAGTTCAAAGCTGTAGCTCTGATGTTGCTACTGCACTCCAACATGAAAGACACAGTGAGGCCATGTCCTGAAAAAGGAACAAACACGCTAAGCATAAAAGAAACATATCTGAAAAAGCGGGGGAACGATCCAAGATGGCCGATCGCTAACATCTCGGGATTGCAGCTCGCAGTTAAAGCTCATAGAACTAGAGGACGCCACACTTTCAGACAAATTCTGGTCGCTCAGGAGCAGAAGATTCCCAGTGGAGGAGCCACGGGGGGCAGTAGTCTCGCCGGCACCTCCACACGGCAGCTCTCGGAGCTGACTAGGTGGGGCTGGCTCCCCTTCTGACCGGGGTTTGGAGGAGCCACGCGGGTTCCCAGCGCTGACTCCTGAGGCCGGCGCAGAAGTTGGGCCGGCACCTCGGCGCAGAGTGAATGCGACTGGTTCCCCTTCTGACCGAGGTTTGGAGCTCCAGGAAGGCAGACTCGCCCATTACGGACACAAGAAGGAAGCCAGACAGGGGAAGCCTGGGCAGAAAAACACCATCAGTTTTAACGCCGCTGTTCCTGGCCCTGGGAACTAACATCTTGGACGTCCACTCAAGAGACCTACTGAAAGCTGGTAATTTCAAAGACGAAAGGAGGATAAA
>JAPYYA010005046.1:0-11167 GCA_028533165.1 Leontopithecus rosalia | reverse complement strand
CTTTTTACCCAGTGCTCTAACTGCTGTCACATCCAAGTCGATGCTAGAACTTTTTCATTGGAATGTAATAGAAATGTAACATGCCCTGTGCTGTTTTCCATATTAGCCTTAGTGTGTGAAACTAGTGTAAAGTTTTCATATCCTGCCTGTTTTAGGATGAGAATTAGAACTGTAGGATTTTTCTGTACTGTTGCTTATGTTTCATAATGTTCTGTTATCTTACTTTATTTTCAAAAAAGGCATACACCATGTTTTCCAGTTAATTTTAACAATAATACAAGAACTGAGGGTTCTAGAATAACATCTGAAGTAATACAGCACAATAAAAAAGGGGTTGTTTACCTGCATTTTCATAGTTTGTGTGGACTTTTTCTGGCTTGACCTAGTAATTTCTGGTTAGGATTGTTCTATTTCTCAATTTCTTCCAAGAGCCATAGGCTTCTCACACATAGAGTATATGGAAGTAGAAGAAAACTGATCCCCTGCCCCTGTCCTTTCAGTGGTGAGAAATGTGTGTCAATGAGACCCCTTCAACCTCAAAGGAGGAGGCATTGTAGGGAACAAAGTGTGGCCCAAGTCCCTCTTTAGAGCTTATTCTTTGGACTTTGTTAGAACAAAATGATTGTGTGTGCTGAGGATACCCTGTTCAGTTATATTGGCACACTTATTTTGACATTTAAGTTTAAGATAGGCTACCTTTCAGCTGAGTAAAGACCCATTTACTTTTTCAGTAATGTATGAATAGATGACTGAGAAGTGGTTTGGGATGCTTCCAGATATTTTGGTGCATCTCGAGATTGACTCCTGGCCAGAAACTGGTTCTTAGAGCTGTCAGTTATTAGAGCTGGTAATGAAAGTAAGCTATGTGTAAATGTAGAATCAGAAAACAAAACACTGCTGCATAGGGGTTCAGAAATACAATGGTAAACGTTTTTATTAGCTAATTTTCTCATCTGTCCCACATTTTGGCATTTTTATGAAGGAACACTTGAGATGGGATAATTTATAAAGAAAAAGAGGCTTTATTGACTCATGGTTCTACAGGCTGTTCAGGAGGTGTGGTGCTAGCATTTGCTTCTGGCAAGGGCCTCAAGAAGCTAATGACCGTGGTGGAAGGTGAAGAAGTCATCTTTCACATGGTGAGATAAGGAGCAAGAGAGAGTGGGAGGTGCTGCAGGCTTCCAAATAAGCTGATCAGGCAATGTGCAGTGGCTCACACTTGCAATTCCAGCGCTTTGGGATGCTGAGATGGGCAGATCACTTGAGCCTGGAGTTTGAGACCACCTTGGGCCAACATAGTGAGACCCTGTCTCTACGAAAAATTAAAAAATTAGCCAGATGTGGTGGTGCATGCCTGCAGCCCCAGCTACTCTAGAGGGGAAGATGGGAGGATCA
This sequence comes from Leontopithecus rosalia, assembly GCA_028533165.1. Lineage (NCBI taxonomy): Eukaryota > Metazoa > Chordata > Mammalia > Primates > Cebidae > Leontopithecus > Leontopithecus rosalia. The sequence goes on along the minus strand of JAPYYA010005046.1, from coordinate 9,772 downwards.
CTTGAGCCCAGGAGGTCAAGGCTGTAGTGAACCATAATCACGCCGCTGTACTCCAGCCTGAGAATGAGAGTGAGATCCCGTCTCAGAACAACAGTAACAACAACAAAACCCCAAGAAGATCTTCTATGAACTCAGAGCAGGAACTCACTCATCACCAAGGGGATGGCGTTAAGGCATTCATGAAGGATCTGCCCCCATGACCCAAAGACTTCCACCGCTGGGGATTACATTTCAACATGAGATTTGCAGGGCACACACATTCCCTAATTTGTTTTGCCTTTCCTTAGGTACATGGGGGTTCTTTCATTTATATATAATAGAATATGTGTTAGGTCAAAAAGTCAAACTGTGTTTTTAAATTTTACATTATGAGATTCATCATGCCAGATTATATAAATGGTAAATTTTGTTTAAATTAAAAATTTTTTAATGGAATTTTTTAATATAGTGATAATCAGATTTATCTTGTTTTATATAGTGATGATCAGATGATTAGCAACTACTTTTATTCTATGGTATTTTATTGTACCAGAATTGATTAGTTATATTTTTATTTTTAGTGCAAGGAGAGAGGAGAAGATTTTGCCTATATTCTGTAAGTAAGCTTTTGAAAAGTTAAGAAATTAATTGTTTAAAAGTCTATCTGTCATGATTCCTTAGAAATGTGACAGGGACCCAGTGCTGTTTGCATGATCCTCTTTTGGTGAATTTTCTAACTCTTTTCCATTTTCCTAAGTGTCAGATTTATGCAGGAAAGTCTTTAACTTACTATGCCCATTTTTAAGGCTGTCTGACATTTAAGTTAAATTTAAATAATTTGGTTGTGATATAAAGATCTACCTTAAATATTTAATCTTTTAAAATCAAATAAAATTGAAAATAGCTAAGTCCATTTTCTTCAACACTTTCTGCTGACTCCCCGTCATAGCAGCTGAAAGCGCAGCATCCCTACTCCACTGCGACCTTATTTCCCTCCCCGTTTCTTCCACCTGTAACAAATTTTTAATTAAATCATGAATTGATATTTACATGATTATGACTATGCACATATTATTCACTGTCATATAATGTTCTGAGTGTGCCTCTTCCTTGCACATCCTTCATTCTTTCTCTTAAATATTTCTGAAACCTGAACACTTCTGCTCTTCTCCCAGATAACCTCCCTTTTCCTAGCCCATGATCACTCATAAAGCCAAATGTGACCATTAGCCTCCAGCTGGTCTCTTTGTTTTCACATCCTTCATTTGTGTGTGTGTGTGTGTGTGTGTGTGTGTGTGTGTGTGTAATTGATTTTCTGACTATATTCCTTTGGCTCTCTAACAACTATTCTTCCCCAAGACTTGTAACATTTGTCACATGTCTATCAAAAATATGATTTATCTACTAAAAATACATTCCATGTTTTTTTCTTGAAGCAAGTTTCCTTGGCCTTTCGTTATCTTCCTCAGGATAGACTGTGTTTTCCTAGGCTGCCCTGCACCTGTTGGCCTGGGAGCTCTCTCTGAAATCTTCTGGGACTACTCATGTTGGGTCCCTGAGTCCTAGACTGTGCATTGTCCTCTGCCTTGTGTTACTCCCCAGTGGTGCTGGAGCACAGTTTTTGAGAAAAGGTTCATGTACACACATGTTTAGAGATCTCAGCTTTCTTAAAACCCCTTTTTTGATATAGAGTATAAAATTCTAGCATGAAAACTAAATGTCATGGCTTGAAGACATTTTTCTATTGCATTTTTATTATACTGTTTTTGAAAGTATTACCATTGTGTGATATATCATATGTAATCACTGTTTCCATCTGTCAAGTTTTTAGGAACTTCTCTATCCCTGAGATTCTGAAATTGTATCACAGAACTTGGTAGGGACCTTTTATTTTATTGTGGCCCTTAAGTCTACAGTAAAATTTAGAGAATTTTTCTCTATGTTCTGTTTTATTGTTATTATTTTAGTCTAATGATTCAGATGTTGGACCTCTTAGACCAGTATTTCTGCATTGATCTGTAATTTCTTCACCTCCAATTTTCCAGTTTTTCTTTTGTTCTGTTTCTTAGAGATTCTTTGACTGTCCATGCTAACTCTTCTATTGAATTTGTAAAAATCTCCTTAAGGGTGCTTTAAGATTTTTAAAAAAGTTTTGCTCCTGAATTTTTACTGGTCCCAGGAATTCCTTTTTCCTGTTGTTTTGATCTCCCATTGGAGGCTTTGCTCAAATGTGCGGTGGTCTTTGGCTTTCTCTCATTGAAAGCAGGACCTTTTTTTCACTGAGGGGTCTCGCTGTAGGGATATGGATGTTGAGGCAGCTTTTCCTTTGAGGGACATCAGTGTATTATACGAGGGAATGAGGGTATTTTCTTTGCCATGGTTCAGTTTTCTTCCAAGAATGGCCTCCCGATTTTCTGCCTGGGAGAATACCACTCCTCTATCTGCTCATCAGTTACCACTCCTCTATCTGCTGGAAAGCATGGCTGCTGGCTTTCCAGAAGCAGGATTGGGAAGCAAGGTGGAGTTTCACTTTGTGTGTGCCATTTACTCCCATTTCCCAGGTTTCCGCCCTGGTAGGTCTGAACTCAGAAACCTTCAGGTATAATATATCCAGAGAATACACATCTACATTTCTTATAAGATGGGAGGACAGGTGGACCTGGGGGTCTAACCACAAATTTACTATTGACCTTGCCTGCCCTATTGTATGTTTCACTCTACCTTCCCAGGTACCATGTGCTCTGATTTTGGAGACTGTGTTCGGTTCTTCAAAATACACAGGATTGCTTGTTTCTGTTCAGGTCACTCCCTGTGGGCACCAGGGTTGTGCTTTCATGTCAGTTACCACTCCTCTATCTGCTTGTCACCCTGCAACATTGACTCAGAATCATCTGCTGTCAATCCTGTCTCCTGGTCCTGTGTATAATGTTTATTTTATGACTAATTCTCATGAGATCTCAGAAGGAAGAGAAAATAAATTTGTGGTCAATCCATCATATTTAACCCAAATTTAGAACCTATATGTAAGTGTAAATATAAGTTTAAATAGAACATAATTATGACATTAATTCAGACACTTTTCTAGTTATACCTATAATAAGCATATTACACTTTTCCACTCAGGCCTTGTATAATAATTCTATTCAAACTCCATACCTGCCATGTGGTCCCATTGCTATGCAACGTAGATGGAGCTGATTTTGTTAGCACACAAAGTATTGGAAATTTTCAAGTTAGCTAAAAGTCATTAATTATTTTAAAAACATCTAAAACATGTCTTATAAAAAAGTGGGGAGAAAAAAGTGATCTTGAGGGCCAGGTGTGGTGGCTCATGCCTGTAATCCCAGCACTTTGGGAGGCTGAGGCAGGTTGATCTCTTGAGGCCAAGAGTTCGAGACCAGCCTGGCCAACATGGTGAAACCTCGTCTTTACTAAAAATACAGAAACTAGCCAGGCGTGGTGGCACACGCCTGTAGTCCCAGCTACACGGGAGGCTGAGCCAGGAGACTTGCTTGAACTTGGAGGCGGAGGTCACAGTGAGTGATAGGAAATTTTAAATAAAAAAAAATTGGGGACAGATATCACCTAAAGCTGTACCAACTAGTCTGTGTTTTGGTGCCTTTTTCCTATTATTTTTATTCTCATATATGGAATTTTCCTCAGAATTGACTTTTGTTACCTCAAAGTATTACACTGCATTACCCCTAATAGTAGTGACCTTAAGGGATACCTTCTTTCCCTTTGAATGAAAGTATCTGAATGAGTCCATTTTTAGTTTTTATACCATATTTGTATTTGAGACAATAAAAGTATATACGTTGACACACATACACTGCTAATGTAAACTATAACAGAATAGCTTAAGAAATATAAAAGTTTAGCTAGAGTTAAAACATTTCTATCTTAAAGGGTAATTTTGTCCTTCAAATAGTCATATTGTTCAAAAACATCTTGGATTTTGGTTAAGAAATAAGTGAATTTGCAGTAAAAAGCATCTGAAGCAGCAAAATGCTGTTGGACTCTGGATATTTCTGATTATTGGCTACTGGCAATGTTTAAATGCAGTGTAGTTTTATTAACAACCACTAGATCTTCTCCCTACCCTGCCTTTTTTTTTATACTAGTTCATTAGCAGTAGATCCAAACCTGTTATGTCTTTAATGTGTTTGTGAGAGACCCTGATGGAAGAGTGTGATAACATGATGCAAACAAGCATATTAAGAGAAGGAAGGCTCATCTCAGTTAGTTTTTTTTCCAGTTAAAATAATGGGTATTTTGTGGTTTTAAATAATGCTGTTGATCTTTTCAACAATTTGGTGACTGGCATTTGGCTACTGGGATTATTTTTAAGGAAGAGCACTTTCTCTCTCTCTCACTTTCTTTTTTTTTTTTTTATTTGAGATGAAGTCCTGCTGTCACCCAGGCTGAAGTGCAGTGGCACAGTCTCAGCTCACTGCAACCTCTGCCTCAGGGTTCAAGCAATTCTCTGCCTTAGCCTCCTAAATAGCTGGGATTACAGCCACCCAACACCACACCTAGCTAATTTTTATATTTTTAGTAGAGATGGGGTTTCATCATCTTGTCCAGGCTGGTCTTGAACTCCTGACCATGTGATCCACTCACCTTGGCTTCCCAAAGTGCTGGGACTACAGGAGTAAACCACCTTGCCTGGCCAGGAGGAACATTTACTTAACATAGTTGAGGCAGTTTCCATATTGACTATTGCACTCTCAACAAATGAATAAATAAATAAAAGAGATAGTTTATTTTCTACGGGGCTCAAAAGGTTCACTGTCATATCTCTGATAGCATTGTGGATGAATTTTCACTGATTTGTATCTGTAGGAAGATTTACTTTCCAAATTGTGACTGATTTAAATATTTGTCAAGTTCTTATTGAACTCCTTAATTTCTCTCACAGTCTGTGCTCAGCAGCTGCAGGTAGGAGAGAAGGGGTCCTCCTTCCCCTGGAGAGGCTCACTTTCTCATGAGGGGGATGCTCAGCAGGCAATTGTATCATATAACACATGATGAATTAGACCGATGAGTACAGAAAACCAGAAATGTTTTGTGGTGTGGCTGCAGGCAAAGGGTTCCCAGAAGGTGGAGAGGTCAAGCTTGCTGGGACAAGGGGGAAAGAAATAAATATTCCAGACAAAGAGAAGCACGAGTGAGGCAGGAATGTGCCATAATGTGCATCAAATAACTTAAAATCAATGAACTTTTGAAATGAATGCAGAGTATTCTCAGAAGTTCTCATTTGAGTAGTGTCATAGCAGTCTTACAGAAAAATGAAATGAAAGTTAAATTCCCAAAGTTGTTTTCATCATCTGATTTTTGGATGTAAGAGTCTTAAAGCAGTACTTTTTCCATCCTCCCACAAGGAAACAGGCCCAGGGAGACCTATGGCCCCTCACCTGTTTGGTGACTGAGCAGCTCTGGCACACGCAGTCTCTGACTCTAACACACTGGTTCTGTCACACTCTCTCTTGAATGCACACACTTAGGATTAGTAACTTAGTAAATGTAGTATTAGGTCTTCATTTATTGCAATCAAATGCACTTGTGTCAATATTATTTAATGTATGACATTTTGTTGCAGTTAATAAATAACAGAAATAGAAAATCTCAGTGCTTTTTACTGCATAAGAAAAAACATGAAATCCCATTTTAAATGTTTCCCATTATTTATAAAGGGAATTTATAATAGAGGCTTGCCAGGTTTGATGATCAGTGTCACATCAAGGGCAGCATTTTATAACCCATTTCTCAAACATCATCTGTGAAAGTTAGAAGCCTCCAATGAGTTTCCCATAGAGCTGCACATGATACCACACTCAGGCAGGTCACGGCATATAAAAAATACCTTCGTGCTTTATTGTTTGACATTTTGACAAAGGGAAAAAAACCCACACTTTTGTAAGTTCAGCCTACTGTGATATTTTTCTCTATCGTCCTTCTTCTTCAGATACCTCCGTGGCACCTTGATAGAAAATACAGCTCGTGTTCCACCATATTGCTGGATAACAGCACAGTCAGCGAGCCTGATCTCAGCCACATATTAGAAAGGTGAGTACAACGGGGCTGCCAAGGGCTGAGTGACAGACCCCAGTATGCTGAAAGCATCCCGGCCATCCGCTGTTATTTCAGCCATTTGGTTGCCCTTTTCAGCAAGCAGCTGAAGAAGTTGATGTCAATGATATATGGATTTTTCAGGAACTAAGTATGAAATTTTCTGTTTCTCTTTTAATCTTAGACACTGCGTGGTAAAAGGGAAAGCCAGTTAGCATATAAGTAATCCCAGAAAAAGCATGGTTATTTATTTGATGCATTTATGTTATGACAGTATTGAACCTAATGGACAGGAGAGGTGCTTTTTATTGGATGTTTCTAGGAAAAATTATTAGTTCTCAATGGACCATAGGCCCAAGACGATGGGCACTACTTTGGAAACTACTCTTGGAAGAAGGAACACCTTGTCCTCCAGGGGCACCATTGCATATCTGCATTTAAATTTTCCCATCATGCACCAGCACTTCATAGGCAACAATCAGAGATGCCCTTTCAAAACACCCTTGAAAGATGGGTTCAAGTTGGTTTAAAAAGCCAGCTCCAATGGAGATGTCCAGGAAACATTATTACCATCTCTTTTGATTATGAGTGTTGATTTTCAGAAAACAGTTTGACAAGTGGTACCTCAGAATGTTAATCTCCTTATCCCCAACTTGGCTTTCCAGTCTATAAACATGACGAAGTTACAAGCTTAATTTTGTCTCTAATGTACTAGTTTTTAAGCTAATTTGTCAGTAACTTCTACTTTAACCAAAAATGATGGTTTATACTCATAATAATGTGACTTTCCTCTCTCATGTATAACAATAGTTGAGATCCAATTGTGTTTTAGCAAGAACTGGGCTCTCCCTGTGTCTAAAGCCCTGAGCTTTGACCTCTATGCTGTCATCACTTAATGTTTGTATTCAGTCCTAAGTAAAAAGTCACCCTTTTTTGGCTAGAGTCCCTCGTTGCTTCTGATTTCAAAAGATTCTAATGTTTCAGTATGTAATTCAATAGTAGTGTTTCAGCTTCCCTTGTTCAAACAAGTAAAAGTCCTGTTTTTTCTTCCAGTGTAGTCTAAATTTTACAAGTTTTTTTAAAAATTGTAATATATATATTTTCTTTTTTGGAGAAGGGGTTTTGCTGTGTTGGCCAGGCTGGATTCAAACTCCTGGGCTCAAGCAATACACCCAAGTCAGCCTCCCAAAATGCTGTGATTACAGGCATAAGCTACCATGCCTGGACTAGAAGTCTATTTTTGAAGCACAGTAAGTTTTAATTTACTCTCCAGTTTTAGAAGGGATTATTTGGTATATTTGCTTTTGATGAAATAAAGGTTTACTGAGCAATGTAATAGAGCAAATTGGCTTTTAGGAAAGATTTTGAAAAATGTATTTCATGGTTAGTAGAGCGTTGTTCTCAATGGAAGAAGTGAGCCATAGTAGAATCACTTACACTGTTTCTTCAAAATATATGTCTACAAACACATGCACCTTCCCAGCTCCACCTCCCCTCCATCTCTGGGCACTCACAAGCCTTTTAGGAAAATGGGGAAGTATGTGAGATATCATTATATGGATAAAAGCAACCCAGATGATTCTGATCTTAATCCTAATTCAGTCATTCCCAAATTTTGCTGCACATTGGAATCACCTGGGGAACTTTACCAACAACCCTGATGCCTAAAACATACCTAACGCCAATTAAATCGAATGTTTCCAGCTGACATTGAGGCCCTGTTTAAAGCTCCCCAGGTGATCCAGTGTGCAGCAAATGTGGAGGCTACTGCTTCCTTTGTGTGAAAAAGTGATGGTTCTAATGTAAAAATTACATGTTTTCCCTGTCATTTGCTCTTCTTTCTACCCATAAAGCCTTTCATCTGTGCGAGTCATTTCTATCTATGTGTGCATATGCTTCAATTTATACCATACCATAGTGTTTTGTGAATACCTGCAGTTTACAGGAACACCGTTTGGGGACCTTGGGCAAATCAGTTTTAAGCCTTGGTTCTCTTAATTGTAAAATGGGTGGTGCATGGAGTGTCATGTGAGGTTCGGTGGTTCTTTCCAGCATGTAACTTCCAATTCTGTGATCTTAAAATTTGGAGATGAAACTGTTGGAAGCACTATAGAAATATCTATCTTAGATGCTAATAATGTTGTAAGGCCTACTTTTTCCAACTCCAATTTGCCTTCTCAAATTATTCTGAGCCTCATTTTAAATGTTGAGGGTGAATGGAAGGACAGAACTTATCAAAGAGAAGCCCCTGTTTCCTGATACACAACATCTGTGGATGACTTTGGAACACAGTAACATACATCCAAAGAGTTGTATTTGTTCATTCATATTTTGTTTAAACTAATGTGGAAGTATCTGTTATTAATATCACATGATGTGGTGTTATGCTGTGTGTTTAGTACTGCTTATTTTAGGAGAGCTACAAGTGTCATCAATTTTTGGATGCATTATTATGTTTACTAATAAATTTTCTGCTAATCATGCATTTTAAATTACTTTATTTAGTATAAGGCACATTCATTCTGTGCTTTTAGGGAAATAATGACAAATGGGTGAGTAGGTGATGGTAAATTAAATCAGCTGAAATGCAGGGCCTAGCAACTTAAAAGGCAAAACACTACTGTCTGGCCTAAATGTAAGCATATGTACACATAGATATAAGTAACTTGCACAGAATGAAAGGTTCTATGGGCAGAAGAACAAATGACAGGGAAAATATGTCATTATTTACACATAATAACCATCTGCAGACACAAGTCTTCTAACAGCATATTGCCTAGCATTTTGGTTCTCCTATTTTTGCTGTAAGGCCAAAGGACTAAAACAAAGGAAAGTGCTCATATGGTACTGTTTTGAATAGAGGATTTCAGGGCCACTGAGAGGGTTCCCTCCCCCCGCCTTTAGAAATATATCTTCAGGAGAGAGATCCAAGATGGCTGACCACTAGCAACTCAGGCTTGTAGCTCCCAGTGAAAGCACAGAGAATGAGAGGACACCATGCTTTCAGACAAATCTTTCTTGCACAAGGACCGGGAGATTCCCAGCGGAGGAGCCTCACGCGTCACCAGCGCAATTCTTGCAGCTGGCTTTGTGGTTTTGCCAGTGCCCCTGCAGGGCGGTTCTTGGTGCAGAGTAAACGGGACTGGTTCCCCTTTTGGCTGACATTTGGAGCTGATTGAAGAAGGGATTCAGGAGGGAAGCCAGATGGGAGACTCCCAGACAGAAAAGCACCAAGAATCTTGATGCCGCTCTTTTAGCCAGCACAGTGGGTTGCTCACATTTTGGCCCTGGGAATTAACAAGTTGGACGTCCACTAAGAGACCTAATTTGAAAGTTGGTAATTACAAAGACGACAGGTGGATAAATTTACAACGATGGAAAGAAACCAGCGTAAAAAGGCTGAGAATACTCAAAATCAGAATGCCTCTCCCTCTACAGTGGATCACAGTTCCTCACCAACAGGGGAGCAAGGCCTGATGGAAAATGAGTGCATTCCAATAACAGAATTAGGCTTCAGAAGGTGGATAATAAGAAACTTCTGTGAGTTTAAAGAACATGTTCTAGCCCAATGTAAAGAAACTAAGAACTTTGAAAAAAGATTTGATGAAATCCTAATGAGAATAGACAATTTAGAGAGGAATATAAGTAATTAATGGAACTGAAGAATACAATACAAGAACTCCGGGAAGTATGCACAGGTTTTAACAGTCGAATTGATCAA
>JAPYYA010005045.1:0-11168 GCA_028533165.1 Leontopithecus rosalia | reverse complement strand
CTTTACAAAAGAAGACATACATGAGGCCAACAAACGTACGAAAAAATGCTCATCATCACCTGTCATCAGAGAAATGCAAATCAAAACTACATTGAGATACCATCTCACAACAGTTAGAATGGCAATCATTAAAAAATCTGGAGACAACAGATGCTGGAGAGGATGTGGAGAAATAGGTACACTTTTACAGTGTTGGTGGGAATGTAAATTAGTTCAACTATTGTGGAAGACAACGTGGCAATTCCTCAAAGACCTAGAAATAGAAATTCCATTTGACCCAGCAATCCCATTACTGGGTATATATCTAAAGGTCTATAAATTGTTCCACTATAAGGACACATGCACACGAATGTTCATTGCAGCACTGTTTACAATAGCAAAGACCTGGAACCAACCCAACTGCCCATTGATGATAGACTGGATTGGAAAAATGTGGCACATATATACCATGGAATATTATACAGCAATAAAAAACGATGAGTTCGTTTCCTTTGTGGGGACATGGATGAATCTGGAGAACATCATTCTCAGCAAACTGACACAAGAACAGAAAATGAAATACCATATATTCTCACTCATAGGCAGGTGATGAACAATACCAACACATGGACACAGGGACGAGAACACTACACACTGGGGTCTATTGGGGGGAATAGGGGAGGGACAGCAGGGTGGGGGAGCTGGGGAGGGATAGCATGGGGAGAAATGCCAGATGTGGGTGAAGGGGAGGAAGGCAGCAAATTACACTGCCACATGTATCTATGCAACTATCTTGCATGTTCTGCACATGTACCCCAAAACCTAAAATGCAATAAAAAATAATAATTAATTAATTTTAAAAAAGATTTGAATTGGCTTTAGGTATTTTTAATCTGTCAGCAGATGGGTTGGAAAGTAATTAATTACTCTATAATCCAGTCATATTTTTCATCAGTTATTGACTGAGACACAACAATATATAAAAGAGACCTACTCCTTCCTTCTAGGACTTTGAATTTTCATTGAAAAGACAGACAAAGTAAAGATTAAGAGAAAAAGAAGTATTAATAAGTGAAGACTTGAGAGGATATGAGAAGGAAATAAATAAGGGAGAGCAATTGATAATAAAAGAGGCTGATTTTAGTTAGCTTTGTTAGGAAAGTAAAGTTTTTGAGTAAGAAACTTTTTAGACCAAGGGAAGAGAAGAAATTAGATAGCATCAGTAAAAGTGCGGGGAAGAATGCTTGAGGAGGCCCAAATGGCATATGCAAAGGTCCTGAGGCTATAGGGTGCTCACCCCACTTCGGGAACAAAATAAAGGAAACCACCCTGCATGTAGCACACAGGTCTTTACACATACATATATTCCAACATTTTTCAAAATCTTATATAATTGATGATTCATGTGTTTGATTTTACATTTTTAAATAATGTTATTAACTCTTTAAAAATTATACTCAATATGTATGCAGACAGAATGAGAAGCAAGAAAAAAAAAACAGAAAGTACTTAAAGCTTATGCCAAACCCTAATCCATAAGCAATGATTGTGACCATTTAGGTGTAATTTTACAAAACTTTGCATATAAATAAATACCAATATATGTACCTATCTATACATGTACATATTCAGATATAGACCTATATACATAAATATTCTACATTATAAACAATGAATACTTTGACATAATATATACAGTCATCTCATTTTTAAAACTAAGTTTTGTAGCCTATATTCACTTAAAAGGATACCAAGAAAATGTTTACATATATAAGAATCACAATTATGCTCAGATTTTTTAAAACAAAATTATTTGTCACTTTTCATGAAAAAGACATTTTTGTTTAATTGAAGTTGCATGCTTTTTATGTCAAAATCTTTCTGTACTAAAAACACATTAGAGAATGTTTTGACATTCAATCAATCACATGGGAGTAGGATCATAAGTCACCCCCACTTATGATTATTCTTTTAGTGACTTGATTAATTCTACTTGATAACGATTTTTTAGGATTTTTGTATCTGTATCCTAAAGTAAGACTGACATATAGTTCTCTTTTTTTGTTTTTTTTCCTTATTTGGGGTAGAATCAGGCTTTATTTTGCCTCCTAGAATGAGCTAGAGAAATTTTCTATGCTCAAAAAACTATGTGATAAAAATTATGTGTCTATTTGGTGATAGATCTGACTATGTTTGTACTTATTCTCTGGCTTTTGGTATATTCAGCTTGTCTATTTTCCTTTGGGTTAATTTTTGTTTTTAATCTTCTTTTAATGAAAATAACTTTTTTAAGTATATTTTAAATTTTAGGGATATAAAATTGCACCTAGCGCTTTAGTGCTTTTTCTTATGTATTCTTGTTTTCTTCCTTGCTTCCTTCATCAGGGTTTATTTCTTTAGTAGGTTTCTTGCTTTTGGTCTAACAGTGGGCAGTATATAGATTCCAGAGGTAGGATGGGAAGTGTACAAACCTGTTAAATGTGTTTTGTTAGCTTATCTTTCAAAAAACAGAAGTTGCTCACACCTTAAATAGAGTAAAGTCATCTGGTTATTAGTCCCTTGCTAAATCCTAGACTCCCTCACTCTGCTGTCTTCCTTGTTAGGGAGCTCCACTTCCATTTTATTTTGGGATCATGATGGGAGTGGGATAAGTACTTTGTCTATATACTGCAATGTAAGTTGATCCTCTCTGGCCCCTTTAGTGATATGCCCACCCAGCCTCATGTGGTCCATGCTCTGATATTGGGTTTCGTGCATTCTCTGGAAGAACTGTCTAACAAAAGTCATTTGAATAGGGTTCAGCTGTGATGGAGTTCATTGACAATTTATTCGTATTCATTTTAGGATTTCCAGAAGTGTTCTAAAAGAGCATACTGTTTACAAAGTAACTAAAATACTGAAGTTAACACAGAAACACAGAAATGGCATGTTTGAGGACTTGAAAATGGTTTTGAAGACTCAAAATAGCTACCTTCTAAAATTGTGTGGTGTTGCCTAATATTTTCTAGGATTAGAAATTCATAGAGCAAAAAGAAAGTTTAGGAAAGAAGAGAGAATAAATCCTGTAGTATTTGAAGACTTCTAAAAGTTTACATAGATCTCTGTACATAGATTGTCCCATTTCATCTTTATAACAACACCATCGGGTGGGTATTCTTAACAGCACCTGGGAGTAGAAGGGTGTAATAACTTGGCCAATGTTACACAGCTAGTGAGGGGTAGATCTGGAACATAAACCTAGAGAATGCAATACAAGATCAATGTGATTTATCAGTAAATGGTTTCATTTAGTGACAATTAAAAACCAAAATTGTATAATTGTCATAAATTGCCCTTGGTGATATATAATATTATGTATACAAATATATGTTAAATCCATAGTTCTGTGTCATAAAGTATATCTGTATCAATCAAATACCAATTTGATAATTCAAATTTAAAAATATTGAAAGTTACTTTATCGGAAATGTGGCAACACAGGTCTTTGAACTATTTTTGAAGTAAAGATACTAATGTATGTTTTAAGTGGAAAATTCAGAAATCTTACACCTCAGAAAAGATTGTGGAGTGACTTGGTTAATGTTGTTATTGTTATTGTTTTCTTATGACATCATTGGCTTCGGCTGTCAATGGTCTATAAGGGTCCAACTGTGATTTTGTGATTTTCTGATTTTGTCAATATTTGCAATACTCTGGGAATGCATTTTGTAAACTGAGCATCATTATTCTTCATAACAGTTCTGGAGATCCTACAATAAACATTTTTATTTACTGTAAATTAGCATTTATCTCTTATTTTATAGCTGTACCTTTCTCTGTCTGATCTCTACGTTAAATAAGCATGGAAAAGTTTCAAGCCAGCAACTTGAATTTTCCATAAGACAACATTGTTTTCATGTCATAAATTTGAGCTTTAAAAATGTATTCAAAATTAGTATTTAAAAATGAGCTTTCTTAAAAAAAATTGTGTGTGCGTGTGAGCGCGTATGCCTGTGTGTTGGTGTACCAAGTATAAATCTTGAATTAAAAATTATTTTCTTATTCTTTGACTTAATTTCTGAACCACTATTCAATTTTATTTGACTAGCAGGAATTTAAACTACACTGATTTTTGTGACTCCTAGCAGCAGCAGCAAACTTGAGCCACAAATCCAGACCTTCCCAAATGTGAACCAAATGCAAAAAGTACAAAGAAATGTTAAGAAAACTGAGTAGTACATGAAAATATAACCACACATCCAGAATAAAAAACTAGAAACCAATATCTGATAGATTGTAGTTTCAATCCAATATTGAGAAAATTAGTATCCAAGAAGGAAGACCTGGGAAAGCTATAAGCTTTCAGTTATCATATTTTAGGGATGCTGGCAATTTAGAAAAAGACAGGATTTAGACATTCTTTGAAGATTTGATAAACCAACATGTATTATGTTTTTTAAAGGGACCCTATGGCTATTAAGTGACACTTTAGTATCTCGGGAAAACAGTCAACAAAGCATCAAAATTAACTGTGAAGTAACTACTGTCTTTATTTACATTATGAATCTGCAATGTTTCAATGCACCCTTAGAAATATGATCTTTCTCTATTATTAATTGCCAAGAAATAACAAAAGAGAGTGTTTATCCTAAATAAATAACATTTGTAGAAAAGAGAATCACTGCTGTGCTACTATAGTCAAACACTGAAGAGTAAAAATCAAAAGTGATTTTGATTCAAAATATTCTAGTAAAAGAGTCTATGGAGAAACATGCTTATTCATTCATAAAGTACAAGCTAAGTAACTGAAGCATCTAAAGTATTAATTTTTTAAAAGAAGGTCAGCAAATATGTTCTTTGAGTTGCCAGTTTCATAATTTACTATAAATTCAGTAGTGTTTAATCTCAACAAGGGAATATCTATGTGAGGAAATTTTAAAATTATTTTTTCTTTGTTAAAATGTTTATTGTCATGGGGGTACAAACAGCTTTGAAAGTTGAATTTTGAGAAGACTTTTACCCAGAAACTGATACTTTCCTTCTATTTAATGGATCAGTTTGGATTTTACTAACATTCTTTAAAATTCTCTTTCATAAAAGGGAAAAAGAAGTTTTGTTTGAGAAAATGTTTTACTCATATGAATTTGCTCTGGAGAAGAACTTTTCAATTAAATGTAGGGAAAAAGCTTATTTTCATTGTATTTTGTGTTTTAAATGCAATAAGTCACAGAAATTCTATCTACATTTCATTGCTTTTGGAAAAGAGGCACTTCAAGGAGTTTACCTTCTTAGAAACCATTTGGTAAAAGACTTACAACAAAGATCCTCAGATATAGGTGATCAGAACTTCGGAGGGACCTCCTTCCACCACATGACTGCCTCTAGAATACTGTGTTTGATCTGAAGGTCAGTACAAATTAAACAGAGTAATTGGAAAATGCATTCCATTGACAAGTAGCTGCTAGGACAATGACTTGGAGCTTTCTTTTCTTGACTTCACTAAGATGATCAAATTTTATTATGGGTCTTAGAAAAATTATTGAAGAGAAGCAAGCTTGCAGTTCTGTAAGTGCCCCTAAGAGGATATCCTCCACTAGGCTCATGTAAGAGTAATCCATCCATTTGCATGTAAGCTCATAGTTTTAGGTATCACTGGCTGAAATTGAGAAACAGTGATAAATATTTGCTTCATTCTAAAGAAAATGTGTCCAGGACTAATTAATTAACATGGCAACCAGTGAGGTTTCTGTTATATTTGTCCAACTTTTACCCCCTCATCTGCTACACTTTCCTACTTCTGTCTGAGGTAGTCAAGTTCACCAACACTTCGTGGTCCTCATCCTCGCCGTGTTCACAATTTCACAGGGAACAGTGCACTAATGAAAGATGATCAACTAAAGACACTCAATTTGTTTGATTTGTAGATGAGTATGTCTAGAGCTCTTAATTTAATGCGTTGTATATTCTTCATACTCATACATAGGCAGGGTTTTAGATGTAAAAGGAAAAATACTACAGGAAAAAATAAAAAATAAATATAACTGCAGCAGAAATTGTCATGCTTAATTTTTCTTGGAAGGAGTTTGGTTAATGCTTCATATTTGTACTAGTAATATAAACAAAAGCACTTCATTTTTCTACTAGTATTGATTTGGAAGACCTTTTAAGTATTCTCAAATATGTTTTTCTTTGACTATTATATTGGTCGAAAGCAGTGGCATTCATTAATGATAAAACCCACATTATTTTTTAGTTAAAAATGACAATTTAAATAAAATAATTTGATATAGTCTTTGAAAAGATTGTCTTATTCAATACTTGTTAACATTTAAATTTTCTTTTATTAACTTTTTCAC
The DNA here is from genome assembly GCA_028533165.1 of Leontopithecus rosalia. Classification (NCBI taxonomy): domain Eukaryota; kingdom Metazoa; phylum Chordata; class Mammalia; order Primates; family Cebidae; genus Leontopithecus; species Leontopithecus rosalia. Next base: position 4,854 of record JAPYYA010005045.1, on the reverse strand, counting down.
AGATTCTTTATTTCAAAGAAGCCAGAGCTCTTTACAAATAACTAAAATTATTCAAAAAGCTTACATTTCAAAATAACTTTGAACTGTATAAATGAGAGCAGAATAGTTTCCTGAATAATGATTTGGATGAGACTTTTCTCAGAACTCAAGCTAAATTAGATATGTTTCAAGTTTGAAAATGGTTAGCTAGCTTTTTGCTCTCCACCTTGCATTATATGCCTGATATAATCTGCCTTTCCCTGAAAGCAATTGTGTTGAAATAGACACAGAATCTACATGACAGTATGTGGGAAAGTGTGGCTTGGTGGGCAGATTGCTGGATAAATAGGCAATGCATCCAGACATCTAGTTCTCATCTCTCTCTTTCCACATGATACTTGGTTTTAATAATTACATTGTTTGGGCTGTGTGAACCCATCTTGAAAATAAAGAGAAACTGTCTGGTAACAGCAGTATGAACAACTGGTAATGTTACCTGCCTTGCCGTTATTAACGGTAACTCTTACCTTTCAGATTTGGTCCTCATCGTTCGTTTTACTTAGTTATTTTATGAATATAATGAAATGTTTACCATTCTAACCTAGAAGGTTCTAGGAGAAGAGCATTTCTAGCCGAATCAATTGTCTTTCTAGCTCAAGGACAGCATTTATAAGCAAACGAGTTAAACATTTTTCATACAGAGGAGAGATTCCAGCAAACGTTGAAAGAGGTCACCTGGACCATCTTAGTAGTTATTGCATCTTGTTCCTCTCACAGAACCTCACAATTCCCACATTCTGGTAATGTGAATCTTAACAACATAGTTCTGGTGTATTGTTTGCCATCTTTAAAATTCCCTCAAATTAGAAACCTCTCATTCAAAAAATAGTATAAATAGGCCTTTCTTAGCCAACCAAAATGTGTAGATTTAGTTTGGATAGTTTGGTATAATTGCAAGTTGTAAAGTATCAGTATTAGACATAGTTATAAAAATGAAATAAATTTTAATCTGACTGATGAATGTTATTTTTCTTCTGAAAAGCTCAAAACTAAAATAATATGCTTTTGAGGTTATCATTTTGTTAACAACTTGTGATTTTAATTTCTATTTTTATCTGTTAATCTTTATACCTAAATTTATGCCCTTATTTTATTTTTTTATCTTTAAAGTGGGAGTTTCTTTCTGTTGCTCAGGCTGGAGTGCAATGGCAAGATAGAAACTCAGTGCAACCTCTGCCTCCTGGGTTCAGGCACATGACACCGCACCCAGCTAATTTTTGTATTTTTAGTAGAGGCAGGGTTTTGGGCTATGTTAGCCAGGCTGGTCTCAAACTTCTCACCTCAGATGATCTGCCTGCCTCTGCTTCCCAAAGTACTAGGGATACAGGTGTGAGCTACTGGGCCTGGCCCTGAATTTATGCTTTTAAAAATCTACAAACTCTAAATTGCATTTACAACAGATATTATTGAACTAATACAAAATGACCAAAAGACAATACTGGATAATAGCACATTTATTTATAATATAATTCCCTCACTGTTACAGGTAATTAACATTAACAATGCTAATTATCTATAACATATAATAATTCCCTCACCATTATAGATAATTAACATTAATGCTATGACAGCTTTTTAGTTTGAGTTGCTTCTTATAAAAGCTTTCACACTAGGTATTTATGGTTATTGTGTTAGGCTGCTCTTGCATTGCAATAAATAAATTCCTGAGGCTGGGTAATTTATAAGAGGTTTAATTGGCTCATGATTCTGCAGGCTGTACAAGAAGCATAGTGGCATCTGCTGCTGGGGAGGCCTCAGGAGACTTATAATCATAGCAGAAGGTAAGGTAGAAATAGATACATCACACAACAAAAACAAGAAAGGGAGAGTGGGATAGGGAGGGAGATGTCACACACTTTTAAACAAGCAGCTCTTATAAAAACTCACTATTGTGAAGACAGCACCATGCTATGAGGGATCCTCTCTCATGATCCAAACACTTCTCACCTGGTGCCACCTTCAGCATTACAATTCAACGTGAGATTTGGGTAGGGACAAATATCCAAACTCTGTTATTTATTTTTTGGAAATACATGAGTGTTAAACATTTCATAACTATGAAGTTATATTCTGTAGAGGTTTTTGAACTGGGGGATTCATAGACAGTATGGAGGCACCCTGACTGGGCTTCCCAGGGTCACTGACCTTCCTGATCACTATATTATTTGGGCAAACAACCATCTGCGATATCCACAAAAAGGACTGGGCACCAAGAAGCATCCTGAAATAAAGAAGAACAGAACCACAACAACAAAAACATAGAGGGAAACCCTCTGAGGAATGGTTTTAGAAGACATGATAAGAATTTAATGTTCATTTAATTGCAAGGGTCAAATGCCCTGGAAAGATGCATTTAAGTTTGGAAATTTAAGTTTGTGGATGTCTGATTGTAACAAAAAGGTGAATGGGAAGCATCATCTCATACCCACTAGAAACTCTTAAGGTGGGGTCCAAGTGTCTGTATTTGAAATGTCTACTCTCATGAGCAGCAGATTGGAAAACATTTCCCTGGATGCAGAAGGAGGCTTAGGAGGCTGACTGAGGAATCAGAGAGGCACTTTCTTTTCTCAAAAGATCTTCAGGGGCTCAACACCATAGTTACTGCATAAAGTTTTGACTCTGTGAACACAATAGCACCTACATGCAATAAACTCTCATGAGTTTACTATTATAGTTTTTTGCTACATTAAAAATAATCAATCATGAGGCTTTTGCTGGTATGGAGAAAGTACAAGAGGAAATTCTGGAGATTTACCTCCTCCACTAGACACAAGCAAACTCTATCCAATTTTTGTTGCCCCCTTCAAAATGCTCAACGTGTACTATGACAGGAAAAGTGCTACAATATTGTGTTGCTTCCCAAAAGACATGACCAAAGTGAAAAGTATCCTTTTACCTTAACCAAAGCATTACTGACTTTTGAACTGTCTATTACTGACATTTCTTTTAACATTCCAATTCATCGCCACTTTCACTTGAGGGAAGGCAGGAAAAGGGAGTTAATGAAGATAAAACAAACCCAAGGTAATAAATACATGTACTTTTTAAGCAGGTGGTATGAGTATAAAGTTTGAATGACTAAGAGGGATAAATGGGTTGAGTACTGTAATCCTAGCACTCTGGGAGGCGCAGGGAGCAGATCACCTGAGGTCAGGAGTTTGTGACCAGCCTGGCCAATATGGTGAAACACCTTCTCTACTAAATATATAAACGTTAGCCGGCAGAGGGGAGGAGGGGTGTGGCAGGTGCCTGTAATCCAAGCTAGTTGAGAAGCTGAGGCAGGAGAATCACTCCAACCCAAGAGGCGAAGATTGCAGTGAGCCAAGATTATGCCACTGCAGTCCAACCTGGGTGACAGAGAAAAACTCAATCTAAAAAAGAGGAACAAGAAGAAGGAGGAGGAGGAGGAGGAAGAGAAGGATGATTAATTAATCTTATATGTGGAACCAACTTATTTTATGATTTCCTATTAAGTTACATAATTCTCAGTTTTCTGTAAGGTATGAAACATCTAAAAAATAAAATGCCTGATACTATATTACCAAAATGATATCATATATATTAATATTTGTCTTAAAGACCTGATGTAATTCACACAGAGTGCAATTATCCACTGGAAAAATAAAATGTCTAAGTTAGAAATCTAGATATCCTTGCTTCCGATAAATATTAACATTTTTTCTACAAAATTCTTTCTTGAAAATTGAAAATTTACTCTTAGTACTTTAGCTCCATAGAAGAAGTATAGTTTTTGTCAAGTGAAGAATTGGATGTTCTTTTTAAAGAGAAGTGGGCAACTGAGTAGAATGCTCTCCACGTAGGTCAAAACTGACAGTGGAAGTTTAATGGTGCCCAGCTTTGACCAACATCAGCCTTTGGTTTGTATCTCCTCTGGCTGAGACTATTGGCTTAGTGAGAAAAGTTGCTAGCCTTAGAAAGAATTTGAACAACAATGGTAAATTCCCAAGAAAAACTATTTCCATGGTTTTTACATTGAATAATGTGAAGGTAAGCACTGTTTGGATATGACATGTATTGATGCATGCCATCTTTAGAACAGGCATCTCCAAGAAAGGAGAGGAATAAATAGAAGACACTTAAAGAAAACTGTGTCCACAACAATGCATCAAATATGGCAAAATACGTGCATTTGTATTATGTGGATGATGAGTGTATATACACTTAATTTTTTTTCTGTAATCCTGTGTATTTGAAATATTTGATGAAATTAAGTTAAATTAGGCAAGATTTGAATTTCAACTGATAAAAACAGAACTCAAATCAGCTAAAGCTAATAGAAAATTTACTGACTCATGGTTTTAAAATATATAGACAGGAGGCACAGATAGATCCAGGTTTACAAATAGTATCATCAGTAGTGATTCTCTTTCTCTTATGCTCATTCTCCCCATTGATCTTTACCCACATGTCCTTCCTTTCTTCCTCTTTTATCTCAATTTCTTCATTATTTTATTCTGGCCAGCCCTCTTTACATGATGAGAAAGGTAGTATGGAGTACCTTTCCCTTTATATACCTTCTTCATCTCATTTAAAAGAGATAAAGCATGACCAGTCACCCAACATGGCACTGAGTGGTCTGACGTTGGACTAAGGTTGGGCAAAACCCCCCAAGGACCACTGGAGAGTAAGATTGATACTTAGCAAATCTACACGAGTCAGACCCTATAGTTCTTTATGGCTGGCATCTGTTCTCAGTGGTTGGCAGCCTATTCAGAAAGGTCATTACAGGTACTACACTGGTTATTAAGTACTTTTAATGTTATTTCTTGGAATGGAGTTCCTTCATTGGCTGGC
>JAPYYA010005044.1:0-11168 GCA_028533165.1 Leontopithecus rosalia | reverse complement strand
GGAGTTCCTGTATTGTATTCTTCATTTCCATTAATTCTCTTATATTCCTCTCTAAGTTGTCTATTCTCATTAGGATTTCGTCAAACCTTTTTTCAAAGTTCTTAGTTTCTTTACGTTGGGCTACAACATGTTCTTTGAACTCATGGAAGTTTTTTATTATCCATAACGTGAAGTTTGATTCTGTTATTGGGATGCGCTCTTCCTCCCTCAAGTCTTGTTCCATTGTTGATGAGGAATTGTGATCATCTTTAGAGGGAGAGGCGTTCTGATTTTGAGTATTCTTAGCCTTTTTACGCTGGTTTCTTCCCATCGTTGTAAATTTATCCTCCTGTCGTCTTTGAAATTACCAGCTTTCAGTAGGTCTCTTGAGTGGACATCCAAGATATTAGTTCCCAGGGCCAGGAAGAGCGGCGTTAAGACTGATGGTGTTTTTCTGCCCAGGCTTCTCCTGTCTGGCTTCCTTCTTGTGTCCGTAATAGGCGAGTCTGCCTTCCCGGAGCTCCAAACCTTAGTCAGAAGGGGAACCAGTCGCGTTCACTCTGCGCCGAGGTGCCGGCACAGCTTCTGCGCCGCCTCAGGAGTTAGCGCTGAGAACCCGCGCGGCTCCTCCAAACCTTGGTCAGAAGGGGAGCCAGCCCCGCCTAGTCAGCTCCGAGAGCCGTGCGGAGGTGCTGGCGAGACCGCTACGCCGCGGTGCCGACGAAACTTCTGCCCCGCGTGTCTCCTCCACTGGGAATCTTCTGCTCCTGAGTGACCAGAATTTGTCTGAAAGTGTGGCGTCCTCTAGTTCTATGAGCTTTAACTGCGAGCTGCAATCCCGAGATGATGGCGATTGGCCGTCTTGGATCGTTCCAGAAACTCACCTTTTTTTTAATGGCTGTGTAGTATTCCATGGTGTATATGCGCCACATTTTCTTTGTCCAGTCTATCATCGATGGGCATTTGGGTTGGTTCCAGATCTTTGCTATTGTAAACAGTGCCGCAATGAACATACGTGTGCATGTGTCTTTATAATAGAATGATTTATAATCCTTTGGGTATATACCCAGTAATGGGATTGCTGGGTCAAATGGAATTTCTATTTCTAGATCCTTGAGGAATTGCCACATTGTCTTCCACTATGGTTGAACTAATTTACACTCCCACCAGCAGTGTAAAAGTGTTCCTGTTTCTCCACATCCTCTCCAGCATCTGTTGTCTCCAGATTTTTTAATGATCACCATTCTAACTGGTGTGAGATGGTATCTCAATGTGGTTTTGATTTGCATTTCTCTAATGACCATTGGTGATGAGCATTTTTTCATATGTTTGTTGGCTTTATATATGTCTTCTTTTGAAAAGTATCTGTTCACATCCTTTGCCCACTTTTGGTTGGGTTTGTTTGTTTTTTTTCTTACAAATCTGTTTTAGTTCTTAGTAGATTCTGGATATTAGCCCTTTGTCAGATGGGTAGATTGCAAAAATTTTTTCTCATTCTTTTAGTTCCAGTTCGCTCTAATGATTGTTTCTTTTGCTGTACAGAAGCTCTGAAGTTTAATTAGATCCCATTTGTCTATTTTGTTGCCATTGCTTTTGGTGTTTTAGTCATGAAGTCCCTGCCTGTGCCTATGTCCTGGATAGTTTTGCCTAGGTTTTCTTCTATGGTTTTTATGGTGTTAGGTGTTATGTTTAAGTCCTTAACCCATCTGGAGTTAATTTTAGTGTAGGATATCAGGAAGCAGTCCGGTTTCTGCTTTCTGAACATTGCTAGCCAATTTCCCAACACCATTAATTAAACAGGGGATCCTTTCCCCGTTGCTTGTTTTTGTCAAGTTTGTTGAAGATTAGATGGTTATAGATGTGTGTTGTTGTTTCTGAGGCCTCTCTTCTGTTCCATTGGTCTCTGTCTCTGTTTTGTTACCTGTGCCATGCTGTTTTGATTACTGTTGCCTTGTAGTATAGTTTGAGGTCCAGCAGTGTGATGCCTCCAGCTTTGTTCTTTTTGCTTAGGATTGTTTTGGCTCTGTGGGTTCTCTTTTGGTTCCATATGAAGTTTAAAGTGTTTTTTTCCAGTTCTGTCATTGGTAGTTTGATGGGGATAGCATTGAATGTATAAATTACTTTGGGCAGTATGGCCATTTTCATGATATTGATTCTTCCTAACCATAAGCATAGAATGTTTTTCCATCTGTTTGTGTCCTCTCTTATTTTGTTGAGCAGTGGTTTGTAGTTCTCCTTGAAGAGGTCCTTTACCTCCTTTGTTAGTTGTATTCCTAGGTATTTTATTCCTAGATATTTTATTCCCCTTGTAGCAATTGTAAATGGGAGTTCCCTTTTGATTTGGCTCTCTGTTTGTCTGTTATTGGTGTATAGGAATGTTTGTGATTTCTACACATTGATTTTGTATCCTGACACTTTGCTGAAGTTGCTTATCAACTTAAGGAGTTTTTGGGCTGAGACTATGGGGTCTTCTAAATATACAATCATGTCATCTGCAAATAGAGACAATTTGACTTCCTCCTTTCCTAATTGAATACCCTTTATTTCTTTTTCTTGCCTGATGGCTCTGGCTAAAACTTCCAATACTATATTGAATAGGAGTGGTGAGAGAGGGCTTCCTTGTCTAGTGCCAGATCTCAAAGGGAATGCTTCCAGTTTTTGCCTGAGGAGCTCCATTCTTAACAGAAAACAAAACTGGAAGTTAGGTCAGTTGTAAAGCTTAGGATGCAGGATCACTCTGTCTGATGTTTTATTAATTATATTTTGTCTCATGTTCTGTGTTTATTCCCATATAACAGGATAGTAATGTTCTGTTTTGAGAACCTGGCATTGCATTAAGCATTATTTCATTTTACCTAATAAAAATCATGCCTAATATTATGGTTATCAGTTTACAAATGAATAAACTAAAGCTTTGAGAGGTTAACTAGCTTACCTAAGGTAAGAGGTAGACCTGGTATTTGAACTCGATTGACCGATTCTTTGCTTACTTTATGGTTATTGCTGCAAAAGGAGGAATTCTGTGAGACTTGAATAGCAGGATTAGAATCAAACTTTGTAGGCTCCTGATGCAGCATAATGATTTCGATTAGAAACATACAAAAGTGGGCTATAGAAATAGGAAGGAATGAACACACCTCTGTTTACTTTGACTTCAGCTGTCATGCTGCAGTGACCTGCTCTTCTTGTGGAAGTCTCATATAATTCCTGCCTTCCCTGGATGTGACATGCTTCCTCCCATTTCCTTTCTTTCCTGCATCCTAGAACTCTCCCAACACTCTCTCACCGTATCCTCTTGCGTCAGTTACCCATTTTGATTTTACAGTTGGCTCTTGAATAATACTGGTTTGAACTGTGCAGGTCCATTTATCAGGGATTTTTTTCAATAAATATATTCTAAAATTATTTGAAGATTTGTGACAACTTGAAAAAGCTTTCAGACAAACCATATAGCCTAGAAATACCAAAGAAAGAAAAATATGTCATGAATACATAAAATATACAGAGATACTAATGTTTCATTATTTGCTATTATAAAATATACACAAATCTATTATAAAAATTTAATATTTATAAAAATTTACACAAGCAGAGACCATATATGGTGCATTCAAAGCAGGGAGAAATGTACACAAACAGTAAAGATGCAGCATTAAATTATAACATGAAGATTCACTGTAGTACATACTGTACTACTGTATAGTTTCATCGACACCTACTGTTGCTATTGGAATGAGCTCAAGTGTTGCGAGCATGGGCATAAAACACCATGCAATGCTAATCATTGCCATGTGATCAGTTCTGTCTCCTGTAAATTGCGTATGGCTGTAAAAAGTCATTGCTTATGGTTCTGGCATATTTTTCATCGTGTTTAGTGCAAACCATAAACCTTGAATAACAGCACAGAATCCATAGAAAGTGCCACTAGTAATGCTGGAGGTCCTCTCAAGAAGCAGAGAAAAGTCATGACATTATGAGAAAAAGTTGAATTACTTGGTGTGTATGATAGACCGAGGTCTGCAGATGTAATTTCCTGTCATTTTAAGATAAATCAATCCCGTGTAAGGACTACTGTAAAAGAAAATAAAACGAAATCCATAAAGTTGCTGCTGCTACACCAGCAGGCGTGAAAACCTTGCACTTTTTGTGAAATGTCCTTCATCTCATATAGAAGATGGAGCGTTTATGTGGGTGCAGGATTGCTATAAGAAAGGCATTCTCGTAGACTCGAATATGCCTGTCTATGGGAAAAATGAAATCATTATATGACAACTTAAAGCAAAAGGAAAATGGTAGGATATAAAGCTGGAGAATGTATTGCCAACCAAGGATGGTTTGATACTTTTAGAAAGAGATTTGGCTTTAAAATGTGAAGATAAAATGTGAAGGGAAGGTACTTCTGCCAACCAAGAGGCAGCAGATGAGTTCCCAGACACCATTAAGAAAATCATTGGGGCCGGGCACGGTGGCTCAAGCCTGTAATCCCAGCACTTTGGGAGGCCGAGGCGGGTGGATCACGAGGTCAAAAGATCGAGACCATCCTGGTCAACATGGTGAAACCCCATCTCTACTAAAAATACCAAAAAATTAGCTGGGCATGGTGGCGCGTGCCTGTAATCCCAGCTACTCAGGAGGCTGAGGCAGAAGAATTGCCTGAATCCAGGAGGAGGTTGCGGTGAGCCGAGATCATGCCATTGCACTCCAGCCTCAGTGACGGGAGCGAAACTCCATCTCAAAAAAAAAAAGAAAATCATTGAGGAGAAAGGATATGTGCTGGACAGGTTTTTAATGCAGACACAAGTGCCTTATTCTGAAAAAAATTTAAAAAGCCATAAGGAACATTTCTTAGTAAGGAAGAGAAGCAAGCATGAGGAGTTAAGGCAGGGAGAAATAGGCTAACTCTCTCTGTTGTTTTGTGGGAATGCAGTCAGGTTTATGATCTGCACTTATCTGTGAAGCTGCTAACCTCCAAACCTTGAAGGAAAGCAATAAGCACTGGTTGCCAGTCTTCTGGTTGTACAAGAAGGCCTGGAGAGCGAGAGCCCCTTTTCTGGATTGATTCCATTGATACTTTGTCCCTGAAGTCAGGAAGTACCTTGCCAGTATGTCTTCTAAAGTTCTTTTGATATGGACGATGCCCCAGCCACCCAGAACACATGTGTTTAACATTGAAGGTGTTGAAGTGGCCTGCTTCTCAAACCCAACATGTGTAATTCAGCCTCTAGCTCAGGGTATTATAAATACTTTTCAGCCTCATTATACACAGTGCTATATGGAAGGAATCATTGACACTGTTGAATGATTGAATAGAAAAAGTTTGGAAAGATCACACCGGTGAAGATGCATTGTTGTCATAAAAAGCTGTGAAAGCCATCAGGCCTCAACTTTTTGGTGGAGAAAATTTTGTCTAGATGTTATGCATGACTTCACAGGATTTATGAAAGAGGCAACCAAGAAAATCATGAAAGAGACTGTGGATATGACATAAAAGATGGAGGGAAGGGGGTGAAGGATTTTAAGGTATGGATCTTAGAGAAATCAAGAGCGAATAGACACCACACGTGAGGAATTAACAGAAGGTGATGCAGATGAGTGCTTCCAAAGTGGTGCCCAAGGTTGAGGAAGTGGAGCCAGAGGTTGATAGAAGAAGCAGTGCCAGAAAACAAGATCACATCAGACAATGTGGCAGAAGGATTCTGATTATTCAAGACTGCTCTTGACTTCCTTTACGACATGGACCCTTCTGTGATACGGACAGTAAAACTAACGTAAACTGTGGAAAAAAGATTGAAACATTTTTAGAGAAATGAAAAAGCAAAAAAGGCAGACAAAAATTACAAAGTATTTTCAAAAAGTTATAAGGAGTGTGCTGTCTCTCCTGCCTCCCCTTTCACTTCCTCCACCTCTCCTGCCTCTGCAACCCCGGAGACAGCAAGACCAGCCCCTCCTCTTCCTCCTCTCCTCAGCCTACTCAACCTGAAGAGGAGGAGCAAGACCTTTATGATGATCCACTTCCACTTGATGAATAGTAAATACATTTTCTCTTATGATTTGCATAATAACATTTTCCTTAGCTTTATTGAAAGAATATAGTACTTAATACATGTAACATACAAAACATGTGTAATTGACTATGTTTTCAGCAAGGGTTTCAGTCAACAGTATGTTATTAGTATTTGCTTTTTTGGGACATCAAAAGTTCTGTGTGGATTTTTGTCTGTGCAGGAGGTTGGCACCCCAACCGTCATGTTATTCAGTCATCACCTGGACTTTGAAATTCTCATTGTGTACTTGGCTCAATTTTTTTTTCTACTAGATTACATGCATCTTTAAAAAAATGACTTATTGAGGTATACTTGACATAAAATAAACTTCCGATATCTAAAGTATTCCATTTTATGAGTTTTGACATACATATACCCCTGTGAAACTGTTACCACAGCCAAGGTGTTGGATGCTTCTTTCACCTCCAGAGTTTTGTTATGGTCTTTGCCATTTACCCTCCCTCTACCCCTTTCCCAGTGTAACCACATGATCTTCTTTCTGTCACTGCAGACTGGTTTGCATTTCCTAAAATTTCATATTAATGGACATATCCACTATTATGCATTATTTTTGGTCATGCTTCTTTAACGCAGCATATTTATTTTTAGGTCCATCCTTGTTATTTTGTGTGTTATTGACTGTGGTGTGTGTGTGTGTGTGTGTGTGTAACATAAAATTCCATTGTATTGACAAGCCTGATTTTGTTAATGCATTTGCCTGTTGGTTGGAGATTTTAATTGTTTCCAGGTTTTGATTATAGTAAATAAAGCTGTTATTAACCTTTGCGTATAATTGTATAATAAGTATTTGTATAGACATATGTTTTTATTTAACTTGACTTAATACGTAGGAGTGAGTTGTCTGAATCAGTGAGTATATGTTTAACTTTTCCAGAAACTGCCAAACTGTTCCAAAGTGTGTGTATCATTTTATATTGCCACGAAAGTATGTGATAATTCTTGTTCCATGTCCTGACTGTCTTTTCACTTTGGCCATGTAAATTGGTTTACTGGGGACATTTCGTTGTATTTCTTTAACAATAATGACATTGAACAATTTTTCCTGTGCTTAGTGGACATTTTGACTGTGTATTTTTTTAGTTGGTTTGTTTTTTGTTTTATAATTGTGTTGTAAGTGTTCTTTACATATTTCTAGATATAACTTCCTTGTCCAATATATGCCATGTGGGCCAGACATGGTGGCTTATGCCTGTAGGAGGCCAAGGTGTGCAGATCACTTCAGCTAGGAGTTTGAGACAAGCAAAAATGTGTCTCTACAAAAAATATGAAAATTAGCTGGGCATGGTGGTATGTGCCTGTGGTCCCAGCTACTTGGGAGGCTGAGGCAGGAGGATCCCTGAGCCTGGGAGGATCCCTGAGCCTGGGAGGATGAGGCTTTAGCAAGTCAATGTTGCATCACTGCACTCTGACCTGGGCAGTAAAGTGAGACCCTGTTTCAAATAATAATAATAATAGTAATATTTAACGTGAATATTTTGTCTCAGGTTGTACTTTGCCATTTAATTTTTTTAATTGCATCTTTTGAGGAGCAGACTTAAATTTTGATAAAGTACAGTTTGTCAGTATTTTTATAGTTCATGGTTTTTGTGTACTAGGAATAAGAATCTGTTGCCTACCTCAAGGTAACAGGATTTTTCCTCTGTATTTTCTTCTATAGTTATTAAAATAGTTTTAGGTTTGTGATCCATTTGGAGTTAATTTTTTGTTTGTGTTGTTGGGGTTGAGGTTAATTTTTTTTTTTGTCCAAATGGTTAGCTAGTTGTTCTAGTACAATTTATTGAAAGCACATTTATTAGGTTGGTGCAAACATAATTGCGGTTTTTGCATTGCTGAAACTTGCCATTTGATATTGACGTACATTCTTAAATAAATGCGGTTATGTTATACATCGTTTCAGTGGATATTTCTTGCTTTGTTTTTTTGCTAATGACTTATTACTCACAGTTTATATTTATTTTAGAGTATGGAAATGATGTTAGACAAAATGCAAATTTGAGCAGTTTTCTTATTTGAGTTCAAAATGGGTTGTAAAGCAGCAGAGACAACTTGCAATGTCAACAATGCATTTGGCCCAAGAACTGCTAATGAACGTACAGTGCAGCGATGGTTCAAGAAGTTTTGCAAAGGCGGTGAGAACCTTTAACATGAGGAGCTTAGTGGCTGGCCATCAGAAGTTGACAATGACCAATTGCGAGCAATCATCGAAGCTGATCCTTTCATAACTACATCAGAAGTTGCCGAAAAACTCAATGTCGACCATTCTATGGTTGTTTGGCATTTGAAGCAAACTGGAAAGCTCCATAAGTGGGTGCCTTATGAGCCGACTGTAAATTTTTTTAAAAAATCATCATTTTGAAGTGTTGTCTTCTCTTATTCTACACAACAATGACCCATTTCTTGGATTGTGACATGCGATAAAAAGTGGATTTTATTCAACAACCAGCGATGATCACCTCAATGATTAGACCAAGAAGAAGCTCCAAAGCACTTCTCAAAGCCAAACTTGCACCAAAAAGAGGTCACAGTCACTGTTTGGTGGTCTGCTGCTGGTCTGATCCACTACAGCTTTCTGAGTCTTGATGAAACCATTACATATGAGAAGTATGTTCAGCAAATCAACGAGATACACCAAAAACTGCAATGCCTGCATTTGGCATTGGTCAAGAGAAGGGCCCAGTTCTTCGCCACAACACCACCTAATCACATGTCACACAGCCAACACTTAAAAATTGAACAAATTGGGCTATGAAGTTTTACCTGATCTGCCATATTCACTTGCCCTCTTGTCAACCGACCACCACTCCAAGCATCTCAACAACTTTTTGCAGGGAAAACACTTCCACAACCGGCAAGGTGCAAAAAATGCTCTCCAAGAATTCATGGTACCCCGAAGCATGGATTTTTACACTGCAGGAATAAACAAACATATTTCTCATTGACAAAAATGAGTTTATGTAATGGTTCCTCTTTTGATTCATAAAGATGTGTTTGAGCCTTGTTTTAAAGATTAAAATTCACGGCCCAAAACCACAATTACTTTTGCACTAATACAGCCCATTGATTTGACTTGACTTGGCAATACCAGGCTTCTTAACTTTATATTAGTGTTTTGTTGATACCACTATTTCAGATTTTTTTTGCTTTTAATAGAAGTCAGGGGGGAACAGAGGGAAGATGGCGGGGTAGGAGCAGCTCAGGATTGCAGCTCTCAGTGGAGGCGCAGACGGTGAGTCCAGACCGCATTTCCAGACGGATATTTGTTGCCCACGGAACGTGGAAATTCCCAGGTGTAGGAAATTCCCAGCTGTTTCGGCTGGCGCTGTCGTTTCGGCTGGTGACGTGGCACAGCGACATTCTGCACAAGGCACGCTGGCCTGGGTGCCCAGTTAAACCAGCAATCTGAGATTCGGGAGGGCAGATTAGCATATCCATCTGATTGAGTGGGATTTGGACACTGAGCCAGATTGGGAGATTTCCAGGAGGTGACATTTGATCCGGCACAGTGGGTCGCGGTGCGGGAGATCACACAGATCCTGGTGCCCTAACAGCAGGAGACTGAAATACCTGGGAGAGAGTCAACCTCTCAACTTAGAAACAAAAAAAAAAGAAAGGGCTCTGAGGCAGCAAGCCAGGTGATCAGGCTCAGCGGGTCCCACCCCCACAGGGACAAGCAGGGCGGCGATTTGATACACCCGGGGTTGAGAGTTTCTCTGCAGACACTGCTGAGCCCGGGATGGTGCAGCTTGGTGGGGGAGGGGTGTCCGCCATTGCAGAGGCAATCCTCCCCTACAGAGCTATACTCCCACTGCTGACACAGCCTGCAACCTGCCCTAACAGAGAGACTCTGCCAATACAGAGGCAACAGAGCTGAGCCTACAACAGCAGGGCGGAGCTCATGGCAATAGGGCGAAGCCCACAGCAACAGGGCAGAGCCCAGGACAGTAGGGCGGAACCTCGGCAGGCAAATAGTGACTAGACTGCCTCCTAGCTGGGCAGGACAGCACAACGGTACTCATAAAGAAAATCCTAAATCCCCGAGACAGACCACCTGAGGAAAAAAAAGGGGGTTGTATGAGTTCTGCTGCAGCAGACCTAAACATCCCAGCCTAACAACCCTGAATGAACAAAGGAGCTCACAGCTCAGCACCTGAGCTCCAATAAAGTACGGACTGTCTCCTCAAGCAGCTCCCTGACCCCTGTATATCCAAAGAGTCACCTCAAAAAGGACTGATCAGACTGATATTAGGTGGGCATCATTCTGGGACAAAGACAGCAGCAGAAGAAACTGGTAGCAACCTTCACTGTTCTGCAGCTGCTACAGGTGCACCCCAGAAAAGCAGGGCCTGGAGTGGACCTCAGCAGTCGTACAGCAGAGGGTCTAGACTGTTAGAAGGAAAACTAAACAACAGAAATACTTCATCATCAACAATCTGGGCGTCCACTCAGAGACCCAACTGAAAAGTCAGCAACTACTCAGACGACAGGTGGATACGCCCACAAATATGGGAAGAAACCAGCACAAAAAGAAGGAGGACACCCAAAACCAAAACACCTCGCGTCCTACAAAAGACCAAAACTCCTCACCAGCAAGGGAACAAAGCTGGACGGAGAATGATGGTGATGGAATGACGGAATCAGACTTCATAAGGTGGATAATGAGAAACTTCCATGAGCTAAAAGAACACATCCTAAATCAATGCAAAGAAACTAAGAACCTTGAAAAAAGATTCGAGGAAATGATAAAAAGAATGGACAACTTAGAGAGGAATATAAATGAACTGTCGGTGCTAAAAAACGCAACACGAGAACGACGCGAAGCATGCACAAGTTTCAACAGCCGAATTGACCAAGCAGAAGAAAGAATAACAGAAGTCGAAGATCAACTCAATGAAATAAAATGAGAAACCAAGATTAGAGAAAAAAGCACAAAAAGGAATGAACAAAGTCTCCAAGAAATGTTGGACTATGTGAAGAGACCTAACCTACGTTTGATAGGTGTACCAGAAGGGGACGAAGAGAATGAATTCAAGCTGGAAAATACTCTTCAGGATATTATCTGGGAGAATTTCCCCAAACTAGCAAGACAGGCCAACACTGAAGTCCAGGAAATACAGAGAACACCAC
>JAPYYA010005043.1:0-11168 GCA_028533165.1 Leontopithecus rosalia | reverse complement strand
TCTACCACATCAGTTAACATTTAAATATTGTTTCTTTCTATCATACTTAAACTAACAGAGAACTATTTCTCACATTTAATTTTGTCTCTTCATTCCAATTTAACTTCTAACCTGATTCTACTGAAATTGCTCTTGCAAGGTTCTTAATTCACTTCACTTCCGTGCAGCATTTGATACTCTTCCTCTCTCTTTGCTAAAGTTCATCCTCTCTGTGGTACCGTTCATTCTCAGTTCTCTCTAAGCAGAATTTTACTGGCTCTTCTTTAACTCCTCCTCCACTTAATGCTGGTATATCCGTCTGATCTAACTCTCCCTTTCTTCCGATTCCTTATACTCTCTCTCAAGATTGACTCTCTGAACACTGGCATCAACATCCTTTCTTCCCATCCACTCCTCATACACCAGTAACTTCCAAATGTTTCTCTCCATCCAGACCTACCTTCATGTGCTGAACCAGGACTGTCCAATAAAAATATAATGCAGGTCAGCCGGGCGCGATAGATGTAATCTCAGCACCTTGGGAGGCCAAGGCGGGCAGAAGACCTGAGGTCTGGAGTTCAAAACCAGCCTGACAAACCAACATGGAGAAATCCTATCTCTACTAAAAATACAAAATTAGACAGGCATGGCATGGTGGCACATGCCTGTAGTCCCAGCTACTCAGGAGGCTGAGTCAGGAGAACTGCTTGAACCCAGGAGGAATAGGTTGTGGTGAGCCGAGATTACACCATTACACCCCAGCCTGGGCAGCAAGGGCAAAACTCTATCTCAAAAAATTAAATTAAATTAAATTAAATTAAATATTTATAGACATAGATACACACACACACACACACACATATGTAAAACGCAGGCCATATATGTAATTTTAAATTTTCTTGTAACCGTATTTAAAAAATAAAAATTTCTTGTAGCCATATTTTTAAAAAATTAATTTTAAGATATTTTATTAAACACAATATGGCAGTATCATTTTATAATATAATCAAGACAGGTTATTTTTGAGATCTGTTTTGTTCCTTTCATACTACATGTTCAAAATCCAGTGTATATTCTACACTTATGACATATCTCAAGTTGTATAACCACACTTCAAGTACTCAATAAATACATGTGACTGGTGGTATCAAAAAGTGCAGTTCTAAACATAACATAAAAGCCATGTCTAAAATTAAGCTCATCTTTTTCCTTAAATCTGTCCCTCTTATATTCCCTGTATTAATGAGTAACAACATCTAAGTATACATGGAACCCAGAAATCATCCCACATGTCAATACTCCCTTAACATGACATACCTAATTAATCACTAAAGTCCTTTGAGTTCTAGCTCCTAAATGTCTCTCAGCTCTCTATATTGTAATGGCTTCTTTGTAAGTGTGTTCAACCACTGGACTCTAGCTTCCATTAAGTCATAGACTATGTTTTCTCTTCCTTGTATCTTCAATACTGCACAGAGTACCAGATATATAGCACATACCCATTCACCATTTGCTTTGACAATCATTAATCATTTGCTATATGGAGAAAGCCAGAAAAAGTTTTCTGAGGCAACTGAGAACTAAACCTCAGAATAAGAAGACTAGAACTAAAAGTCAAAGGAGAGTTAATCAACTGAAATGAAAACATCAAGAAGCAAAAAAGAAGGTAATATATAAAATCCAAATAAAATTCTAAAGGTAAAAGTATTGGACAATAAAGTAGCAACTAAGGTAAATTTGAATATGATAAACACACTAAGTAACCAACTTTACACTCATTACATTTGGCTTTAATAAAATATACCACGTGATATATTCTATTTACAAATTCAAATCCAGATTCCTTACTAAAATATTTGATATACTTTAGACCAAATAATCTTGTACTAAAACGTATGCATAAGGCTTAACACATTGGTAGAGTTGATTTGAACAAACTGCAGACTTAAAAGCTGGCAGAATTTAAAGACAATTTAGAGACCATCTAGTTCAAGTCTATTTTCTTCCAGATGAAGAAATGAAGAATAAAGTATTAAAATAATCTGTCAACAGTCACAGAGAGCAAGTTAGAGATAATTCTGCTATATTTCATACTATTTATGAGTAAATACCAAAATTATTTGTGTTATTAAAAAAATCAAAACAAATATCATCAGCTTAGGCAACGTGACAAAACCCCGTCTCTAAAAAATTAAAATTAAAATAATTAGCCAGGCATGGTGGTGCATGCCTATAGTCTCAGCTACTTGGGTGGCTGAGGTGTGAAGATATTTAATGCCCAGCAAGTTGAGGCTGCAGTAAGCTGTGACTGTGCCACTCAACTCCAGCCTGGGTGACAGAGGGAGACACTGGAAAGAAAGAAAAGAAAGAACAAAAAGAAAGAAAGAAGAGAAAATAAAAGAAAAAATAAATATTATGACTATCATAACGCTTCTAGAAAAAGAGACAGTAAAACTAATATCTACTCCTAAGCTAAACGAGAATATAATTATATTTTAAAATTCTGTATTAAGAACAACAAATTAAAATTCCTTTTAAGAAAAATCCAGGCCGGCCAGGCACAGTGGCTCATGCCTATAATCCCAACATTCTGGGAGGCGGAGGCGGGCAGATCACATGAGGTCAGGAGTTTGAGACCAGCCTGACCAACATGGAGAAACTCCATATCTGCTAAAAATACAAAATATTAGCTGGGCATGGTGGCGCATGCCTGTAATCCCAGCTACTCAGGAAGCTGAGGCAGGAGAATCGCTTAGACCCGGGAGACTGAGATTGCAGTGAGCCGAGATTGTGCCACTGCACTCCAGCCTGGGCAACAGAGGGAGACTTCATCTCAAAAAAAATAAATAAATAAAAGAAATATTATGACTATCATAGTACTTCAAGAAAAAAAATGACAGTAGGATCAATATCTACTATACTCCTAAGCTATGAAGAATATAACTATATTTCTTGATTTCTAGTAGCTTTGGAGGTCTCTTTAAAAAAAGAATTATATTTTAAAATTCTGTATTTAAAACAACAAATTAAAATTCTTTTTAAGAAAAATCCAGGCCAGCCTGGCACAGTGGCTCACACCTGTAATCCAAGCACCTTGGGAGGCTGAGGCAGGAGGATCACCTGAGGTCGGGAGTTCGAGACCAGCCTGACCAACATGGAGAAACCCTGTCTCTACTAAAAATACAAAATTAGCTGAGCATGGTGGTGTGCACCTATGATCCCACTACTGGGGAGGTTGAGGCAGGAGAATCACTTGAACTTGGGAGGCAGAGAGTGCAGTGAGAGCCAAGATTGCGCCATTGCACTCCAGCCTGGACAACAAGAGCAAAACTCCATCTCAAAATAAAAACAATATCCAGGCCAGGCGCTGTGGCTCATGCCTGTAATCTCAGAACTTTGGGAGGGCGAGGAGGGTGGATCATTTGATCTCAGGAGTTCCAGACCATTACGGGAAACAAGGCAAAACTTCATCTCTACAAAAAATTACCAAAAAATATTAGCCAGGTGTGGTGGTGCACATCTGTGTTCCCAGCCACTCAGGAGGCTGAGGTGGGAGGACTGCCTGAGCCTGAGAGGTTGAGGCAACAGTGAGCCAGGATGGTGCCAACACACTCCAGCCTAAGTGACAAAGTGAGATCTGCTTAAAACAAAAAAAAGAAAGAAAAATAAAAATCTAAATGGCCCCAAAACAAGATAATAAACTAAGAATTTGTAAAAAGAGCAAAAGGACAAACGAATAGGAAAAAAAAATTGCATCTGTAAAAATAATGTTTTTTCTTATGCTTTTTTAATAGCTCTTTTTAACAGACACCTAAAGGCTCCAGCCCATAAAGTTCAAGTCTTACTATGTGCCAAGTGTGGTGGCTCATACCTGTAATCCCAGCACTTTGGGAGGCAGGAGGATTCTTTGAAGGCAAGGGTTCAAAACCAGCCTGGGCAATTAAAGCAAGACCTTGTCTCTACACACATACACACACACACACACACACACACACACACACACACAGGTTGGGCACAGTGGCACATGCCTGTAATCCCAGGACTTCTGAGAGCCTGAGGCTGCCAGATCACTTGCGCTCAGGAGTCTGAGACCAGCCTGGGCCATATGGTGAAACCCTGTCTTTACAAAATTAACAAAAATTAAATGGGCTTGGTGGTAGGCACCTATGTCCCAGCTACCTGGGAGGCTGAGGTGGGAGAATCACTTGAGCCAGGGAGTTAGAGGCTGCAGTGAGCCAAAATCACACCACTGCACTCCAGCTTGGGCCACAGAGACCTTATCTCTAAATAAATAAATATTAGTTGGGTATGGTGGCATGTGCCTATAATCCCAGCTACTCTGGAGGCTAAGGCAACAATAAGCCCAGGAATTCCAGGTTGCAGGGAGCTAATGATGTGTGACTGTACTCCAGCCTTCGTAACAGAGTGAGACCCTGTCTCTTAAAAAAAGGAAAAAAGAAATGTCTTAATAGGCATGCTTAAGAGCAATGGGAAATGCAAATCAAAACAAAAATGGAATTATATCTAGCGATCCGATTTACAGGATATTTTACAGAGATATATCAATGATATGTTTATGCTTAAATATTAATTCCATTAAATTTTAGATCATTTTGAGAGCTTCTAAAAATTTGAAGAAAAACAGTAGTTCCAAAATAAACATGTTTCTGTCAGGTCAAACTGCTGAGCCAAGGAAATAATAAAAATAAATTAACAAAACAAAATAAACATGCCTGAAATTTTAAAAACTAAAATAAAGTATTTGTATAAATCCCTTCAGCACAGAAGACAACATTTAAGTTAGCTAAATTTTATGTACACTGGAATTCCTGTATACTGTCATTATAAGGCTATGATGTCTTTATTTTCAGAGGTAAAGGGGCAACAATTTACAGTTTACATACAGTTCCTCCAAAGAACACAAATTTGTATTAGCTAATTCATAAAATCTTCATTATCACTTAAAAATAAAAATATACTAAGTTATTTAATAAATTGTAAGAAACAACAATGCTGTTCAGAAAGAGTCAGAAGAAATATTTCAGAAAGCCATGAAACAAATAGGAATTAGAGCCAAGGTATCCCAACATCTGCTATGGTTATTACTGCTTAACAGTAAATAATAGTATTAGTGCCCTACTGTCCCTAAAGCTAAGGTACTTCTCTAAAAAGTATTTTAAATCCATATATAATTATTCTCAAATATTCTCATTAATCAAATAAAATTATGAAGAAGGAAATTCCTACTAGAATAGGGATTACTCTTTTAGTCAGTATTTATATGATGACACATTGCATTTTGTACATTTAAAGATAGGGAAAAAAATTAGTCGATTATATTATTTCAACATATTAAGTCGTGAATTACTAATCTGATATTAAAGAAAAAGCCTTAGAGCATTAAAATCCCACACCTGAAAGACTTACCATTTTATCTAGATGTTCAATGGATCTATAAATCTCCCCCTGGGATTCATCATAGTAACTGTAACGGAACCTTTGACCTTGAAACAAATATCATGTACAAAATAAAATAGGGAAAAATTAGAAGCTAAAAAGAAAGCAAGCGCTTACCAAATAATTTCAGTTCTCATGAAAGGCAAAGCACAGCTTAAGCCTCTGAGAGAATCATTCCCAAGAGCCCTTATACATAAAAATAAAAGGCATATTTGGGAAGGTAATAAAGAAATGATATCACCAGTGTTTTATGATGTTAAAAACGATTTCAAATCGTAGAAACCTTAAAATCACCAGAAATACAAGGTTAAGGAAACAAAATAGCGTAAAAGTTAGAAGCATTTTTAAACATTTTATCAGTCTATATTGGAAAGCAAACCCAAGGAATATTACTCAAGAAAATTTGGTTTGAGAAAACTATCTTGGTATAGAGCAAATCACTAAAAGCTTAGGTTTTGCTGTACAATTGCAAGATTTGATATCTCTTACAGGAAAAAAAATTGTATAGGTCACAAATACTGTGACTTGTGTGATTTTTATGATGCAAATTTTTAAAAATTTATCTCATTTTTATACTACTTGGAAAAGGATCAATACAAGTGCTTTATGCAATGTGAATAGTATACACAAAAGGGTAAACATAACATAAATATAATAAATATTCCTACCCTGACATAAAATCTCAGTGAGATTATAAGCATAGAACATTCAATGTTTTGGCTATTCTCCAAAGAACAGAGAGGGTAAAACGGAAGAAGCTTAAAGAGAAGACAGAAAACAAAAGGCTCAGAAAATAAATTCTTTTTCCTACTATAGATATATGAAAATTAAAAGTTAAACATTTTCTTAACTATGGATTGTTACCCAACTGACTGCAACATATGCCAGATACACCTAAATCTACTTTCAGCAGTGCCTTTCTTCTAAGAACTCATTACTTTTATATTTCCTTATCATTAAAGATTGACCAAAATGCATTTCTAAAGGAATTAGAGTATACAAATCATGTACACATATCGTGTGTCCTGTGCTTCATGTTTAGAGCAATATTGATATATCCAGCTACCACCCTCATATGTGAGGACATGGAACTCTTCAGCTGGAAAATTAAGATTTTTAAGTTTTCTGTTCATCTTACTAGAAAAAAATATGTAAATAGTGGGCAGTGCAAAATTCTAAAATCCTCTTTGGTGTCCTTTTTTGAAAAACCACACAACACAGAACTTAAACACTTCATTCATTTGTTGATACTGATCACCTTTGATGGTCACTTTTCTAAAATGTCATTATTTTCTTAATTTTCACATTTTAACTTTCATATACAGTAATATAATTATTCAATGTAGCAGTCCTTATTCTCTCCCAAGAGCCATTATTCAATCAATATTGCATCTTATAACTTAACTGATGATAACCTAGAATTAATTGGGCAATAGGGTCTAAAGTAATATCTGCTTTCTGAATATAACAACAAAGATTACTGCATGTTACCTTAGCTATGAGATCAACTACAGTCCTTGAACTAAAAAAAATTCTGAAACAATGATAATTTATCATTCAATGCCTCTATATTGATAATTCATCAAACATTTTTTTCAAAATTTAGTTAGGTATAGCTTTATTTTTCTGTAAAGAATGTATATATTAATACTTCATATATAACTAACAAGAAGAATTACTCAATAACTATATAACTGACACTATTTTTCTTTTCTTTTTTTGAGACAGAGTCTCACCCTGTTGCCCAGGCTGGAGTGCAGTAGTGCAATCTTGGCTCTCTGCAACCTCTGCCTCGCAGGTTCAAATGATTCTCCTGCCCCAGCCTCCCCAGTAGCTGGGACTACAGGCATATGCCACCACATCTGGCTAATTTTTGTATTTTCAGTAGAGACGGGGTTTCACCATGTTGGCCAGGTCGATCTCAAACTTCTGACCTCAAGTGATCCACCTGCCTTGGCCTCCCAAAGTGCTGAGATTACAGGCGTGAGCCACCACGCCCAGCCTGACACTACTTTTCTCATTGCCAGGTGGCTGTGAGAAGGCTGCTCAATGCCAAATCTAAGGTGCAGTTATAATAATTTCTCGATTCAATTCATTGATATAAAATTTTTACTTCTATTTCAAAGTTATCTTGAGAAAGCTGTCCAAAATCTTTCTGAAACAAATGAACACCTTAGACAAGAATATTCTGACTCACTGTCATTACAGTAAGAACAATATTTTATTCTTGGAGGAAATCAAGGTAGTATACAACTCTGTCTTTGAACCTGAACTGCTTTAGGTTTACACTAATACATTCTCTTTTCCCTGCTTCTAGACATAGCTATTCATTTTGGCTACTATCAGTAAGCCTTGTGACTGGGACATAATCTACTGCTACTCCCAGGTGCAGAGAAAAATGCATATACTCTGTGATAGTCATTTGCTACTCAAAAGTCTTTTATGATTAATTCCAGGTTAAGAGTTGCTGTTCCAAATGGCTGAAGTTGGTCAACCAAGCCTTAACACTAAGTGAAAAGTCTATACTTTAAATGGCTACCTTGTTCATATGGACCATTTTCTATGTAACTTTCACTTAAAAACTGGTTCTGAAGGAAAAGAAGAGGAAACATTTGAAATACTTTAAAATACCAAATCAGCATGGGATTTAATGAGAATGCCAAAATGCACAGAGAACCAATGGGAGTAAATGCTCTACTTTTTGTTACTATTTAGTAGCCACCTCACATTTAGTAACTGAAAAACTGACTATAAATATTTGAAGGGCTCTAAAGAATGTTTCAACTAAGTAGCTAAATCCATACTACATACAGCTACTACACCGAATAAATATTTTACTTGTAACAGCTCAAATTGTCTCACAGTAATTTTTTTTAAATATACAAATATTTAAAAATCACTTGAGCAATGTATTCTGGTCAATATGAACACAGAAGTCATCCAATTTTAAGTAAACAGTTGATATCATCATAACCTACATGTATGTGTGTATTTACATATGCGTGCATACATACACACAACTTTAGTCAATCACCACTTAGAAACTTGAGTTTAAAATACCATTCTTTGGTTTTTATTATTAAAAAGTGTCTCAAAATTTTATTTAATAGTAAAGAAAATGATAGCACAAGCACAATAAATTGATGATAAATATACCTTTAACTAAAAATATTATTACTGACTTAAATTATAATTTTATGTATCTCATGAGCAAATATATTTTGTTTTTATCAGTTGTTATGTTTCTGACATTCAGTAAAGGTTATGAAGCTAAACTATAAAAAATACAATTGTCCATGTACCTGGAGAACTGGACTTTTGTACTTTTATAAGTATCAATAAAGCGTATCACATAGTAAGAGAAAATTACTTACCTGAAACTTATCCTTTCAGAAGGTACACTGGGAAAATGGATTCTTTGAGCCCCTGTTTCAACTCCAAGTATGAGCTTTCTAGCTTTAAGAGCCATTGACACTGCCCCTAGGGGCAGCACAAGCTTTGGAACTCCCCTAGTGAGTATGTCAGTAGTTTCTTCAGGTGCCTTCCCTCAGTTCTTTTCAAATTCAAAAGATGAGAGGAAAAATAACCCAAGAAAAAAATCCTGTAAAGCAGAAACCTTACTCTTTGAGGGAAGGAGGGTAGCTCATTTGTGAATCCATTCCAGAGCACGCTTTCTGAGAAAAAGAAATACAGGTAAGTAATTTTCCCATCTCCAAAGGTGACTGGTGATTAATGAGTGGATTCACAGAGTGGGGAGAATAAGCTCCAGGGATGTCTGTTTAACACACAACAATCAACTAATGAGGACAAACATAACAATGAATGGTACAAGAACCAATGCTACTTTTTAAGTCCCTTAAAACAAGAGGTATAAGAATATTAAATACCTCAACATTAAGCTATGTACTGAACTGCAAAAATAAAATAATGACCTCAGAAAGCTGATCTATAAAGCCCCCAAAAGATCAGTCAGTAAGACAGACTTTTCAGACACAAAGCCATTAAAAATTATACTGTCATACATTTACTTAATCGCATTGTTTATATGTTGAAACACTTTCAAATATTTGAGTTAAACCTCACAACAACCTTGTGAGATAGATTATTAGGCCATTCTATGCTAAGGACCCAACCTGGGGACATTCGTAATTGAAATCACTACCAAAGAAAAAGTGTATTTCATAAAGGAAATATTCTCTAAATAGCATCAAATAAGGTAATCACTTTAAAAAGCTAAATACTATCATGCTTTCATGCTGAAGTCCTAGTTATATAAGTATTAGCCTTATCTCAAATCTGTAAAAAGTCAAAAACTAAATATGTAAAATTAGTATGTGCAATTATTTGAGAAGACAAATATGATGGCTTGGTTAAGGCATGTTTTAAGAATTAGCTAACTTACACTCAAACCAATTTAACTATTTAGAAAATAGCAACAGTCTTATACCCAAGAGACTAACAGAAAGACTATGCATGAATAATCACGTTAATATACATTAAAGAAGAAATCTGAGTAAGTTATAAATTTCATAAATATTTAGGGGAATGCCACTTTTAATAAGTGGTAGGTATGTATAAAAAGCTAGTCATGTAAACAAAGACAAATATAAATTAATGCATAAAAATTCAAAACTGCTGAAAAGACTACAGTAAACTTCTCATATTTAAATATATATATAATGTCATAAACATTTACCAAGTAAATTATCTAAACTGATTTGCAAAACCACCATAAAAGGCAAATCAAATAAATCATGACTTCACTTTCTGTTTATTAGAGATGGGGTCTCACTTGTTGTCCAGGCTAAATTCAAGTAATCCTTCTATCTCAGCCTCCCATGTAGCTGGGACTATAGGCACAAACCACCATACCAGGCTCATGACTCCACTTTTGAAAAATCAACTTTTGTTAAAACCAATTTCAAGTAGAAACTTCTTAGAAGTAAAAATTATGTTATTGAAAGCTGCCAACAATCTAAATTTTGAAATATAAATTTCAGGAAGGTCAGGAAGACACAAATATCAATCACATATATGAAGAAGGCCCAAACTGAAACTTGAGAAAACAGAATGAAAATTCTACTATTTGAAAACTTAAAATAGGTTCAGACAAAATTCTCTCTACGGAGTCATCCTATAGGATATAGAACTTGATAAGCACAAGAAGTACTGGAACAATTTACTTAACCATGGTAAAGCACACAGACTAGTGGCAAATGTCTTTTCACTTATTCTACTTCGTGCTGGTAACAGAAAGGATGAAATGAGGTAGAACTATCTATTTTGTTACCTGAGAAACATAACCTGGCATTTCTATATGTACAAGACTGGTGATGTAACACAAAGCAGGAACTGAAATGCAGGGTTTCTTTTGGAGAACTCAAATGAGAGGATAGAAAGAAGGAGGATAACGGAATCTAGATTCCTGTCTCTCCCTTGGCTTACCTCAACTACAAAGAAAACTTGAGAGTACACTTCAGTATTTCTACCTTTCTCTCTCTAACGTCTCTTTTCAAGTCTAAATAAAAGCTACAACACATCTGAAAAATGAACATCTTTAGGGTAAAATAAATTTAAGAAAATAAATCACTTTTAAAAGAACATTGGCTAACAAATAAGGTCAACAAGAAAAATCTTTCCAATTTACACATAAGAATCTGAAATATCTCTATCACCACAGTTTTCACTTTACTTTCTGCAAAAGGTAGACACAATATAAAAAGAGCCAATGA
>JAPYYA010005042.1:0-11169 GCA_028533165.1 Leontopithecus rosalia | reverse complement strand
TATGCAGCAATCAAAAATGATGAGTTCGTGTCCTTTGTAGGGACATGGATGAATCTGGAGAACATCATTCTCAGCAAATTGACACAAGAACAGAAAATGAAACACCATATATTCTCACTCATAGGCGGGTGATGAACAATGAGAACACATGGACACAGGGAAGGGAGTACTACACACTGGGGTCTATTGGGGGGAATAGGGGAGGGACAGTGCGGGGGGAGCTGGGGAGGGATAGCCTGGGGAGAAATGCCAAATATGGGTGAAGGGGCAGAAGACAGCAAAACACACTGCCACGTGTATACCTATGCAACTATCTTACATGTTCTGCACATGTACCCCAAAATCTAAAACGCAATAAAAAAATTAAAAAATTTAAAAAAATAAAATAATAGAGCAAATATACAAATATAAGTGGAAGACTTTCATTTTTCATCTTTTTAAAATTTTAAACAATTTTTGTTGGTACAGAGTAGGTGTATGTATTTATGGGGTACTGAGATGTTTTGTCATTTTTTTTATCTTATTACCCTTTAAAACTAAAGTTATAATGTGCTTGAAATACTCTTAAAATGCTAAGATAAAAATGAAAATGAAAACCTACACCTATATCTATATATGACTGTAAAAGTGTATTCTTTATTTATAGTTTTATATTTAAGTATTAATGTATTCCTTCATGTTCTAAAGATTTCATAGCTGAGAGTTTTGTTGTATAAATCACCAAGTAAACCATGAGAGGAGAATACAGGGCAGCAGCTAAGACCTCAATTGTTGAGGCCAGATACATGTGGGTTTGAATCTTGGCTGTGTAACCTAGGTGAGTTACTAAAAATCTGTACCCAGTTTTCCCTTCTGTAAGGTGGAGATAATAAGAGTACTACTTCCTAAGGAGATTGTGAGAAGGAAATTAAATAAAGCTTGTAAAATGCTTAGCATGTCACCTAGAACACTGTATAAGTTATCTACTATTATCATCATTACATTGAGGGTGAGACTACAACTTATATTTCATGATTCTATAATGGTTTAGTACTCAGTAAACTCAGTAAAATTTTAATGAATTGAATCAGCTGTAGCTACTGTAGAGAAAAAAAGGGGGCAGGGGCAGACCTAAGTAAAAACAGTCAAAATGTTTAAAAATAAACAATTAAGGAAAATAATCCCAGCTAATATAAACCAGCTACCAAGGCTTGCAAAATACCTAAGAATTTTCCAACAACTGGTCCCTTATGAAAAGTTTTTTGTTCTGTAGGAAGACTGTATTTAATTACTTTGATTTTGGTCCCAGGTCTTAGCAACATTCTTCTGGCATTCCATGAGGCTCTAGGGCAGACAAGTTAAAACATAGCCCTCTAGAATTTTTGTTCTTCCCCCAAAGGAAATTGAGCAGTGGCCTCTCACCATTATTCAGAGGTTTTTAAAGAGGAGATTGTTTAAGGAATAATTCTTGGTTTTGTAAACAGCCTCCAAACGGTGGAAGCAGAGTCTGGCTTGTGTACAGAGCCAGTTAAGTGAGTAATCAGCCCTAAGACTAGGAGAATTCCTGGGGCAGACCGGTCAACCTTTGCCTTCCAGAATGTCCAACCTTTAACTCCTGGGAGAGATGATTGTATCTGTAAACCCAGAAGTTGACCAATCTAGACAAAAACACATGGGGCTTGAATTCAGGGGATGTAAATTTTAATCCTAATTCAAACACCCAAAGTTTCTGAGCATTTTCAATGAACCATTGTTCATTCATTCATTCATTCAATAATTGCTGCTCAACAAACATGCTAAGTACTGGAAACACAGAGATGAATAAACATAGTTATCTGTAGCTCCTATGAACATGTATGTATAGATATAGATGGAGAGGAAGGCAGTATCTGATCCTCGGCCACACAGAGAAGGTTATATGACTGCCTTTCTCTCTGCAGACCCAAGGTGTTATTCTACTCCATTCTCTGCCCCTTGCTTCCAGCTGTGAGTTTTAACATATAATATATAGATGACAGCTTTCTCTAATATGTGATAATTAAGTGGTACAAAAGATGTTGTTATAGTCCATTCAGGCTGCTATAGCAAAATACCACAGATTAGGTGGTGAACAACAGAAATATTCCTCACAGTTCTGGAGGCTGGAAATTCCAAGATCAAGGCACTGGCAAATTCAATGTCTAGTAAGAGCTCACTTCCTGATTCATAGATGGTACCTTCTTGCTGTGTTCTCACATGGTGGAAGGTGGAAGGGGGCCTCTTTCATAAGGGCAGCAATTTCATTCATGAGGATTCTGCCTTCATAATCTCATCAATTCCCAAAGGCTCAGCTCCTAATATCATCACACTGGAGATTATATTTTAATGTATGAAGAGGGGGAGGGGGTGCAAAAACATTGAGACCATAGCAGATGTTTTAGGCTTTGCAATTCAAATGATTAAATTAAAATCAGAGAGAAAAGAAGAGGTTCTCTTTTCAGATCCCTATCAAACCTTCCAGCTGGGCATGGGGGCTGACACCTATAATCCTAGCACTTTGGGAGGCCATGGCAGGCGGATCACCTGAGATCAAGAGTTCAAGATCAGCCTGGCCAACATGGTAAAACCCCATCTCTACTAAAAATACAAAACTTAGCTGGGCATGGTGCCACACACATGTAATCCCAGCTGGCTGCTTGGGAGGCTGAGGCAAGAGAATCAGGAAGGCAGAACCCAGGAGGCAGAGGCTGCAGCACCACTGTACTCCAGCCTGGGTGACAGAGTAAGACTCCATCTCAAAAAAAAAAAAAAAAGAACATAACAAAGTCAATTTTACAATAATCAAGACACTATTCTACCTATAAAATGGGTGAATATTGATCAATGTGTGTAGGTATAGGGTAATGGGCACCTTAAGGGCTGCTTGTAAACGTGTAATTTGGGTCAATATTTTTACAGGGCCATTTGGAAATAAATCTCCAAAGCTTCAAAAGCTGTTTATATCCTCTGGCCCAATATATATGCTTGCAGGCATTTATCCCAAGGAAATAGGAACATGCAGAAAGATTTTTTAATGTATAAGAATGTTCATTAGAATGCTATTTCAAATGCTATAAAATTGAAAATAACCTAAATGCCCAACAATAGGGAATGATTAAATAAATTACACTTTATTAATACAATGAAACAGGATGCAGCCTGCCAGGGATGCAGGACTGGTTCAGCATATACAAGTCTGTAAACGTAATCTACCACATAACCAAAACCAGAGACAAAAACCACACGATTATCTCAATAGATGCAGAGAAGGCCTTCAACAAAATTCAACAGCCCTTTATGCTAAAAACTCTCAATAAACTAGGTATCGAAGGAACATGCCTCAAAATGATAAAAGCTATTTACAACAAACCTACAGCCAGTATCACACTGAATGGGCAAAAACTGGAAGCATTCCCTTTGAAATCTGGCACTAGACAAGGATGCCCTCTCTCATCACTCCTATTCAATATAATATTGGAAGTTCTAGCCAGAGCAATTAGGCAAGAAAAAGAAATAAAGGATATTCAATTAGGAAAGGAGGAAGTCAAATTGTCTCTATTTGCAGACAACATGATTGTATATTTAGAAGACCCTATCATCTCAGCCCAAAATCTCCTTAAACTGATAAGCAACTTCAGCAAAGTCTCTGGATACAAAATCAACATGTAGAAATCACAAGCATTTCTATAGAACTATGAAAGGTCTGAGATTTTTCCCTACTTACAAATGAACAACTTAGATTTTGCCGTACTTACAAACTAACAACCATTTCATGGATGCTGGCCAGAGACACAAGACTCCTGAGTCAGAAACAAAGGACTTTATTACTCATGACAGACACAGCAAGCAGCATAAGTGTCACCATATTTGGCATTGGCTCCCCAAGCTTCAATTCCTACCAGGCAATGTGAAGAGGGTCAGTTGACTCTTGCTCATGTAGTGGGTTGCATTATAGGAGAGGACCCCAATGCTTAGGGAGTCTGAATCTTATACAGTGAGCAGTGAGTATGCCTGTCACTAGTTCTAGAAGAATATGCTATTGCTATCTTCCAAGACTGTTCACAACACAAGCATCTTTGAAGAAATGGTACTTAAGAAATAGCAACCAGTGCCCACTCACAAGACATGCAGAAATGCAGAGGCCTTGGGAGAGTCATCTCTCAACTGCTTCCAGAAGATAAAGGTAAAGACTGGAGTTGAACTCACTTCTGTTCAAATTCCAGATCCTCTCTCTCTAACTGTATGATTTTGGACATGTTCTGAATTTCTCTGAACACATTTTCTCATCTATAATATAGGTATAGTAGCATCCACCAAAAAGTTGGTGTAGACCGAAATATTCATACAGTGGCTAGCAGAGAACTTATGCCTTGCAAATTCTCACTACATGGCCACTATCATTACTAGTAGTAGTATTCAGCTGCCCAAGTTCTACAAGCCTTTAAAGCCCTACATAGTTTACCCGCTTTGTGGAAACCGTTGCTTCCCTCCCCGTGCCACCAACCAACCACAGAAAGCTCGACCTCTTTGCTAAAGTCTCCTGCCTCTCCTCTGACAGTTCGGTGAGTCCCAGCTGGGGATGGCTCTTGCTCTGTTGTTTTGTCTTGTCATTTCACCAAAAATATCTGTCATGTCTTCCTACCTGGAGTATTCCCTTCTGGAGGGAAGGATTCTGTCTTCTACCTCTCAGTATCCCCACAGTATCCCCACAGCATGCAGCATAAGACCCAGTACTCACCCCAGTAAACACTAACAGGGAGATTACCCAGCCCAAGACAAGTGAGAAATAGTCATTCCTAGGCAACTAGGCCCCACTCTGCTGCACAAAAGAAGTGCATCTCTAAAAAGCAGGATGGAGGCCATTCCTGGCAGCATGGAGGGTGAAACCTGACTGCAACTTGAGAGCTGCCAGTCCAGCTCCCTTTCCCCCACACCATAACTACCCACCCTGCAGCTGGACCCTCCACGTGACTCATCACCAGCACTTACACAAGGGGCCTGCAGGAACCCCAGGAAGAGTTGTTCACTTGGCAAAGGGAGAGAAATCCTGGCCGTGAGGAGAAACTTATTTGAAAAGAACCCATTGATTCAAAGTAAAAAAAAAATGTTATCCTCTGGAAAGCCAACTTCCAACCAACCTCTGGAATGAAAAGAAAATCCCCTCTGATTAAATGCCATGCCTTGGGGTGGCAAAACACAGGCACCTCTAACCCTGCTGTAAACTGGCAAGCCAAAGGCATCTTCTGTGGGTACTTTAGTATTTGGTAACCAACTGACAGCTGATTAAATCCAGATGTGCACTGTAGCCTTCTCTGTCAGCAAAGAGCAAACAGGCCTTCCCAGCCATACCCGCCCCATCCCCACTCCCAGGGCTGGCCTCAGAGCCACCACACTCAGGCTACCACAGGATCTGGGACTCTGCGTCACAGGGTGCTCATCCTGTTGCTTTAAAGCAATCACCCCACACAGTCATGGGCATTTCTGAGAAGAGCTGGCTCAATGCACAATCCTGACAAATGTGCACCTTACACCTGCTGGAAAACTCATTTTTCTTAAGCCATATTACTGAAACCCAGGGGTAGCGAAGGTATTCATGGGGGGCTGCGGGGGCCTGGGGTTTGGCACATGAGGTGCAGAGTTGGAGCCCTCATTCTCCTCATTCTCTCTGAGGTTTGGCATAAGGGAAAGCTGGGTACACTCACAGACAGCGGGAGTGCTGCAGGGAAGTGGGGAGTGTGCACCTCTCCCCTAGGCCCCCAAGCAGGAAAGGCCTTGTATGACTCTCTTGATTCTTTTGTGAAACAAGAGTGTTCCCACAGGTTGTCCTGTGTGTGCACAATCGTAAACAAATCAGGAGAAACCATGCCATGGCGGTGGCCGTTTCAGCCCGGAGGCTGCAGCACCACTGTGAGGAAGCTGAGGAAGATTGGGAGGCTGTTGGGTTGGGGGTACAGGGCCCACATCATCCATCTGCTTATGGTTGGGAGGACCCTGGAGTCCAGTTCTAGCTCTGCCTCTAATGAGCTGAGTGACTGGGTCAGGTTGCCTACCTCATTTAGCTTTGAATATCCTCCTTACATAAAATTGGGGAATTGAATCTTGTTAATATCATCTCACAGGGTCATTGTGAGGATCAAGTATGTGATGAGTGCTCAGTACAGGACTTTGGGTGTGGGAAGGGCTCACTAAAAGAGTGATTTTTAACCTCCCTCAAATTATCTCATCACAAGATGGCTATCAATTAGTCTTCAAGGCATGAGTCCCCTTCCCCAGAGGCTGCAGAAGAGGAATCATCTCTGCTCCTCACATAGGCAGACAGCAGGGTGCAGGGAGCAGGGGCAAGGGATGGTTGTTTACTGGTCACCAAACCCCAGTCAAGAACAGGCAATGCCCATCACTCTTTCCATCTAATAAAGACTATGGCCCATAACCACAGCTACCACCACCACCTCCATCCAAGGAACTTGGCACCTAAACTCTGGGTGTTCATAGCTTTCTGCTGGAGTACCTCCACTTTCAAAAAGCTTTTCAGTGACTGCTGTGATATATTTTAACCAACATTTATTAAGCACCTGCTCTGAGTTTCTATGCCACTGCCATGGGTGCTGCAGGCTACACTCTTCCCCAAGCATCTATTTCACTGGGCTGTATTAATTTAATATTTAGGCTGGCACAAAAGTAATTGCAGTTTTTGCCATTAAAAGTAATTGTGGTTTTCCCAGCACAAGACAAGGATGGCCTCTCTCACCACTCCAATTCAACATAGTATTGCAAGTTCTGGCCAGGGCAATCAGGCAAGAGAAAGAAATAAAGCATATTCAAATAGGAAGAAAGGAAGTCAAATGATCTCTGCTTGCAGATGACATGATTGTATATTTAGAAAACCCCATCATCTCAGCCCAAAAACTCCTTAAGCTGATAAGCAATTACAGCAAAGTCTCAGGATACAAAATCAATGTGCAAAAACCACAAGCATTCCTATAACCAACAATAGACAAGGAGAGAGCCAAATCATGAGTGAACTCCCATCCACAATTGCTACAAAGAGAATAAAATACCTAGGAATATAACTTACAAGGGACATGAAGGACCTCTTCAAGGAGAACTGTAAACCACTGCTCAAAGAAATAAGAGAGGACACAAACAAATGGGAAAAATGCCATGCTCATGGATAGAATCAATATCATTAAAATGGCCATACTACCCAAAGTAATTTATAGATTCAATGCTATTACCATCAATCTACCATTGACTTTCTTCACAGAATTAGAAAAAACTTTAAATTTTATATGGAACCAAAAAAGAGCCCGCATAGCCAAGACAATCCTAAGCAAAAAGAACAAAGCTGGAGGCATCACATTACCTGACTTGAAACTATACTACAAGGCTACAGTAATCAAAACAGCATGGTACTGCTACCAAAACAGATATGTAGACCAACGGAACAGAACAGAGACCTCAGAAATAACACCACACATCTACAACCATCTGACCTTTGACAAACCTGTTTGACAAACAAGCAATGGGGAAAGGATTCCCTGTTTAATAAATTGTGCTGGGAAAACTGGCTAGCCATGTGCAGAAAATAAAAACTAGACCCCTTCCTCATACCTTGTACAAAAGTTAACTCAGGATGGATTAAAGACTTAAATATAAAACCCAAAACCATAGAAATGTTAAAAGAAAACCTAGGCAATACCATTCAGGACACAGGCATGGGCAAAGACTTCATGACTAAAACACCAAAAGCAATTGCAAGGAAAGCAAAAATTCCAAATGGAATCTAATCAAGCTAAAGAGCTTCAGCACAGTAAAAAAATTAAAATTAAAAAAAAACTATCATCAGAGTGAAAAGGCAACCTACAGAATGGGAGAAAAATTTTGTAAGCTACATGTCTGACAAAGGTCTAATATCCAGAATCTATAAGGAACCTAAACAAATTTACAAGATAAAAAAACAAACTTCATCAAAAAGTGGATGAAGGATATGAACACACACTTCTCAAAAGAAGACATTTATGGAGCCAACAAACATATGAAAAAAGCTCATCGTCACTAGTTATTAGAGAAATGCAAATCAAAACCACAATGAAATACCGTCTCACATCAGTTAGAATGGTGACTATTAAAAAGTCAGGAAACAACAGATGCTGGCAAGGCTGTGGAGAAATGGGAACACTTTTACACTGTTAGTGGGAGTGTAAGGTAGTTTAACCACTGTGGAAGATAGTATGGCAATTCCTCAAGGATATAGAACCTGAAAGACCATTTGACCCAGCAATCCCATTACTGGGTATATACTCAAAGGACTGTAAATCATTCTCTTATAAAGACACATGGACATGTATGTTTAATGCAGCACTATTTGCAATAGCAAAGACTTGGAACCAACCCAAATGCCCATCAGTGATAGACCGGATAAAGGAAATGTGGCATAGATACACCATGGAATACTATGCAGCCATAAAAAAGAATGAGTTCATGTCCTTTGCAGGGACATGGATAAAGCTGGAAACTATCATTCTCAGCAAGCTAGCACAGGAACAGAAAATCAAACACCGCATGTTCTCACTCGTAAGTAGGAGTTGAACAATGAGAACACATGAACACAAGGAGAGGAACATCACACATTGGTGCCTGTCAGGGGGTGGGGGACAAGAGGAGGGATAGCATTAGGACAAATACCTAATGCATAAGGTACTTAAAACCTAGATGACAGGTTGATGGGTGCAGCAAACCACCATGGCACATGTATACCTAATTAAAAGTAATGGCAGAAACTGCAATTACTTTTGCACCAACCTACATTTTACACTGAAAAGAAATATGGGCTTGCAGTGGAAGAGACATGGAAGGATGGAGTTGGAATGTTGATGTGAAAGAAGTCTGGACCAAGGCCACCTGAACGACAGTGAGGCAGACGAGGCTCACTGCTTGCACCAGTGAAGCTCCTACCCCAGAACAGCGGCTGAAGTTACCAGACACTATCACAGCCTCCTAGAGAGCAAGCACTGGCCTGGGACCTCATGCTGGCCAGCAGGCCCCAAGGGGAAGTCTGCTTGGGGAAGTAGAAGTCAAGGAGCTTCTGGATAGGGGATTTCCTTCTGAATACAAAGAAATCCAGGGGAGAAAGTGCCCTCTTCTTCAGTCAGGTGAGCCCTCTGTACCTGATCCCTATGGCAGCAGCAGTCATCTTCTGACTCTAAAGAAACAGCCCCAAGAATAAGCCAATGTGCCAAACATGCCTGAGAAGGACAGAAAAGATCAGTTCATGGTTAAGACCATCCACCTTGAAATTAACCAAGCTTGAAACTACCAACTCCAAATATCTTTCTATGAGATATTAAACTTCCTTATCATGTAAGCCATTTTAAATTAGGCTTTCCGATACTTGCAGCTGAAGACAACATTTGCAATTGATAGACTCAGCATGGAAGTGACACCTTTAAATCCATTCTATGTATCTCGGTCAAGGTTCAGGAGTCTTTCCTGGGTCTAGGAGACAGAAAAGCAGAAAAGCAACACACAAGGGCCGCTTTAATTTTGGTGGTCACTCTCACTGACTGAGCTCTTACTATGTGCCAGACTCCACGTTTCACTTTATTTAATTCTCCTAACAGTCCCATAGGGCTTATTGGTAGTGTTGTTATCCTCAGTAATTTACAGATGGAAAAACAAGCCCAAGATTACTCACCCAACTCATGGCAAGAGGCAGGCTTTGTATCCTGACAAGGTAACACCAGAGCACACCCATCAGTGACTTCTCTACACTGCCTCTCAACTCCTCCGAGAATTATAAGAGCCCTAGCAAAGCAGCTCCCCAGATAAAAGAGTAGGTAAGAAGAGTCTACTTAAACATTTCCCAGGGGTTTATCCTTTAAGAGCCTCCTATGTCCTTCGCTCTGCTGTAATGGTTAATGTGAACACTCCACAAACATAGACAAATTCCCTGCTTTTCCCTGCCCTCATGTCAAAATAAAAGTCATGAAATTCACCTGGTCCCCAACATGAAGTGATTCCCCTGAAATTATTTGCAAAATGTTGTGTGGCTTAAAGACATTTTTCTTGGGAGAAAGTCAACAATTGTTGAAGGGATCTGTTATTGAAAAAACATTAGAAATCAGCCTCCTAGAGAAACACATCACATGCAGGCATCCCCCAAGAAACTTTTTTGCACTGAAGGAAACTTAGAGGCCACCAAGACCACAGCCTTTGTTATACTGGGAAGGAAAACGAGGTGAAGAGGCAAACTAACTTGAAGTCTCTCAGCTTGTTAGGAACAACGCTGAAGCTGGAAGAGGTCAGAGCACTAAGTACCCTCCCAAGGTGGCCTGTCACATTGTCTGAGATTCCACCAAATGAATTTCCCCTTCTGAATTCATAAACCCTGACCTCACCTATAAATGATTGATTAGATGTTCCTGCCCTATGCTCCAAGGCACACTGTCCTTCCTCTCTTATGCTGTCTTGTTCCTGCCTATGTGATTGTCCTGCCCTTTGATCAGAACCTCTTGTAAGCTTTATCAGGATAGAAAACAGGAATTAACTTTCTGCCATTGTATCCCAGAATCTAGTATATGGTGGGCTCTTAGTAAATATTTACTGTTTGAGAAAATGAATGAACCAATGAAAGCATGAATAATAAACACCTCCTTAAGAACAGCCAGAATATGGCTACATGAGGCTTTGTATAACCAGCTGCTTTCCTTCTCAATGCTAGCTGAGATAAGGCTCACAGAGGAAAGAGGGGAAGAGGAAGGACTGTCGCTAGTTTGGTAAGGAGGAGAGGGAACAAATCCACAACAGCATTTTAAGGCAGTCAGGTGGAGGCAAGGAGCCCAGCAAGTGTATAAAATTCTGGAGCACCTGGCTTAGATAAGGAGACGCAAGTAAAAGAAGTGAAGGAGCACCTGTGTATTAGGGTTCTCTAGAGGGACAGAACTAATAGAGTAGAAATATATGTAGCCGGGCACGGTGGCTCAAGCCTGTAATCCCAGCACTTTGGGAGGCCGAGGCGGGTGGATCACGAGGTCAAGAGATCGAGACCATCCTGGTCAACATGGTGAAACCCCGTCTCTACTAAAAATACAAAAAATTAGCTGGGCATGGTGGCACATGCCTGTAATCCCAGCTACTCAGGAGGCTGAGGCAGGAGAATTGCCTGAACCCAGG
>JAPYYA010005041.1:0-11170 GCA_028533165.1 Leontopithecus rosalia | reverse complement strand
CTCATTGCTTGATTTCCTTCCTTCCCTTTCCTCTCTCCCTCCCTCCCTTCCTCTCTTCCTTCCTTCATCCCTTCCTTCCTCCCTCCCTTCCTCCTTCCCTCCCTTCCTGCCTTCCTCCCTTCCTCCCCCGCCCAAAAAAAAAAAAATTAGCTAGGCGTGATGGCGAGTGCCTGTAATCTCAGCTACAAGGGAGGCTGAGGCAGGAGAATCACTTCAACCCAGGAGGCGGAGGTTGCAGTGAGCTGAGATCATACCATTGTACTCCAGTGGCAGTGTGAGACTCGGTCTCAAAAAAAAAAAAAAGCAAACCAAAAGGGATTTCTAACAAACAAATCAACTGAATTAAGTTGAAGCACAAACTAGGTATCAAGAAATTTGTATACTTTAGTCATAAATCAACTCTTCAAACCTCATTAAGCAAATGTTTGCTCCTGTTTCCTAGATCATTCTTACACTGCTGAGCCAGTGGCTTAATCGGCTGTCTCTCCACCTCCCCCAGATTCCTCATCTGCTTCATTCTCTTCAAGTTCTTCCCTACATCCTCATCCCCACCTCACCTCCCACACCCTTAGGTATGACTTGGCCTTCTGCTTCAGACAAAAGTTAAAACCTACTGGCTTCCTCTAACACCAAGAAATGTATGTACTTTATTACCCTAATTTTTTTGAAGGTATCAAAAAAAGAGGCATTCAACTCAGTATTTTAAATAATGCCATTCCCTCCCATAGGCGTATCTTATTCCTTTGTTAATACTACTACTACGAATTCCTTATTCAAACAAACCTTCTCTACCAATTCCCTACCCTCAGCCTATAAACTGCTCTTTGTTTTTAAAGATAGGGTCTCACTCTGTCACCAAGGCTGGAGTACAGTGGTGCGATCACAGATCACTGCAGTCTTGACTTCCTGGGCTCAATCAATCCTCCCACCTTAACCTCCCAAACTGTTAGGACTACAGGCACATACCACCATGCCCAGGTAATTTTTTTCATGTTTGTTAGAGACAGAGTCCCACTATGTTACCTAGGCTAGTTTTGAACTCCTGGACTCAAGCAATTCTCCTGCCTTAGCCTCCCAAAGTGTGGGATCACAGGCATGAGCCACTATGCCCAGCCAATCTCTCCCCTTAAAGACAAAACACCTATGTCCCTCCCGGAATTCCTTATTTTCCATTAAAACCAGTTTCTAGAAAATAACGCTTGACTTTTGTTACCTCCATTTTGTTATCTTCTCTTCACTTATTGCCAGCCTAATGTAATCTAGCTGCAACCTTGGGTACTTAAGAAGTCACTAAAGACCATATTGTCAATTACAATAGCCATCTTTTTCTTTTTTTTTTTTTTTTTTTTTCTTAGACGGCGTTTCACTCGTTACCCAGACTGGAGTGCAATGGCACGATCTCGGCTCACCGCAACCTCCGCCTCCTGGGTTCAGGCAATTCTCCTGCCTCAGCCTCCTGAGTAGCTGGGACTACAGGCGTGCGCCACCATGCCCGGCTAATTCTTTGTATTTTTAGTAGAGACGGGGTTTCACCAAGTTGACCAGGATGGTCTCGATCTCTTGACCTCGTGATCCACCCGCCTCGGCCTCCCAAAGTACTTGGATTAGAGGCTTGAGCCACCACACCTGGCCCTAATAGCCATCTTTTTCTACCAGTATTTAACCATTTCTTCTTTCCAGGCCTGCATGTGCCATCCAATACCATAGGTGCACTGAGCACTAAAAATGTGGCTAGTCCACACTGAGATGTGTAAGTATAAAATATATGCCAGATTTTGAAGATGATTAACATAAAAATAATTTTTATATTGATTACATATTGAAGTAATATTTTGGAATATAAGGAATAAAATATATCATTAAAATTAACTTCATTTGATTCATTTTTCTTCCCTTTTCATTCAATTTTACTTTCGAATACTGCTTAAAATTTTTAAATTACATAAAACTTAAAATGACATAAAATTATGTATGTGTCTCATGAGGTTTCTATTTCTGTTTCCTCCTTTGATTTCCTAGGACTACATCCCTAAGGTTCATTTTCTCCAGTCTTTCTTGGCAAATGAAGAATGGCAACTTTGGAGTTTTCTTATCTCTTGACCACATCAGCAAGTCAAACTCCACAATACTACTGTAAGAGTGAACTTAATAAAATGAGAATATTTTAATGGTTCTCCATTATCTACTGGATTAAGTTCAGACTTCAACTGGGCATACCATGCTCCTGATCTTTCACTGTTTCCTTGGCCATGCTCTGACATGTTCTAGCAGGACAAACTCCTTCTTTCTCACACAACTCTGTTAGTACTTCTGCTAGAAAAACCTTTCCTCCCTTTTTATTAATAATTAAGATGCAAAGCTTCTAACCATATCATTTGTTTGTTCTGTGTCTGGCCCTAGGCTTGGATAACAGGTGAAGGGCCTAGTCTATAGAGAACTAAAGTTCAGATAGAGCTGAAACAAAAAATACTTAATTACTTCTTAGGACTATCAATTTAGGAACAAGATTTATAAAAACAAACGTTTTAAAATTCTTTTTTTTCCTTTTAAAATATAAGGTTTTTTTGTTTGGGGGTTTTGTTTTGTTTTGTTTTGTTTTTGAGACAGAATCTCACTCCTTGACTCAGGCTGGAGTACAGTAGCATATTCTCAGCTCACCCCAACTTGCATCTCCTGGGTTCAAGCAATTCTCCTGCCTCAGCCTCTCAAGTAGCTGCGATTACAGGCGCCTGCCAACACATCTGGCTAATTTTTGTAATTTTTTTTATTTAGTAGAGACAGGTTTCACCATGTTGGCCAGGGTGGTCTCAAACTCCTGACCTCAAGTGATCCGCCCACCTCAGACTCCCAAAGTATTAGGGTTAGAGGGAAGAGCCACTGCACCTAGCTTAAAATATAGGTTCTAAGAAAGAGTCAAAGAATCGAACTTACCGAAAATGCTGGATATTGGGTACTATGCACTCATGAGGCACTCTGACAATCTTTGGTATTCCTGTAGTCCCTGATGTATGTAGAACATAGGCTAAGCAATGCTCTTGCCTCAGATCCATGTGTTCTGCTTTTTCTTCACTGACATGCTCAGAACTTACGCTGTTTCTTATTTTTTCTTTTTCATATTTCTCTTCTCCATCACTTAA
Source organism: Leontopithecus rosalia (assembly GCA_028533165.1). Lineage (NCBI taxonomy): Eukaryota > Metazoa > Chordata > Mammalia > Primates > Cebidae > Leontopithecus > Leontopithecus rosalia. The sequence continues at coordinate 8,033 of JAPYYA010005041.1, read as the reverse complement.
CATCAAGTCCACCGCAGTATTTTTCCAGTGAAGTCTGAAGAGCACTAGGTCATTATGTTCTACTGTAAATGTATCATAGTTCAATGTTTCATGAAAAGATTTAAATTTCTGTGTGAAATGGGGGACAAAGTTTACAATATTAGTATGTTAAAAAAACACTTTTTTTTATATAGAAATAATATGAAACACAGTCATCCTTCAGTATCCCCTGGGGAACTGGTTCTAGGATCTGAGATGATCCTGGAATTTTCAGATACCAAAATCTGAAGATGAACAAGTCCCTTATATGAAATGGTGCTGTATTTGCATATAACCCATGCACATCCTCCTATATACTTTAAATCATCTCTAGATTACTTATCACTAACACAAAATAAATGCTATATAGTTGCTATATTTTAAATTTTGTATTAGTTTTTAACTGTTGCACTGTTTTTTGTTGTTTTTTCTGAATATTTTCTCTTTTTTTGTCTTGAGACAGAGTCTCACTCTGTTGCCCAGGCTGGAGTGCAGCAATATCATCTTAACTGACTGCAACCTCGAACTGCTGGGCTTAAGCGAAGTTCCTGCTTCAGCCTCTTGAGTAGCTGGAACTACAGGTGTGCACCACCACACCCAGCTAGCTTTTTTTTTTTTTGGAAAGAAAGAAAAAAAAGGAGGGACAGGAAGCAAGAGTAAGAAAAAGAGGGAGAGAAAACGGGAATGTAGCTTTATTCTAAAAATGGGTATTAATAATGGTCGATCAATATTTTGTGTATTTAAGGTGGAGAATGTATATTTTGTGTATTTAAAATGGAGAGCTCTATAAATATTTATTGAGTTTACTTGTCCCGGATCTGAGTTCAAGTCCTGGATATCCTTATTAATTTTCTGTCTCGTTGAGTCTAAATCTCTTTATGGGTCTTATGTATCTGGGTGTTAGAATCATTAGCTCTTATTGCATTGATCCTTTTACCACTATATCTTTGTTGCTTTGAAATCTATTTTATCAGATACGAGAATTGCAACTCCTGCTTTTTATTTATTTATTTATTTTTGCTCTCCATTTGGTTGGTAAATCTTTCTCCATCCCTTTGAGTCTTTGTGTATCTTTGGATGTGAAATGGGTCTGGATGTAGCATACCATCCATTAGGTTTTGGCTGTATCTTTTGATTGGGGGATTTAGTCGACTTAAATTTAGGGTTACCGCCATTTGATATTAACTGGCTATTTTACCCATTCGTTGATGTAAATTCTTCTTTATGTTGATGCTCTTTACTTTTTGGTATATGTTTAGAAAGGCTAATACTGGTTGTTCCTTTCTATGTATAATGCTTCTTTCAGAAGCTCTTGTAAAGCAGGCCTGGTGATAATAAAATCTCTGAGTACTTGCTTGTTCATAAAAGATTTTATTTTTCCTTCAGTTGTGAAGCTTAGTTTGACAGGATATGAAATTCTGGGCTGAAAGTTCTGTTCATTAAGGATGTTGAATATTGGCCCCCACTCTCTTCTGGCTTGTAGGGTTTCTGCTGAGAGATCTGCTGTAAGTCTAATAGGCTTCCCTTTGTGCGAAGTTTTTTTACTTTTAGCAGAGACAAAATCTCACTATGTTACCCAAGCTGGTCTCAAACTCCTGGTCTCAAGTGATCTCCTGCCTCCGTCTCCCAAAGTGCTGGAATTACAGGTGTGGGTCCCAAATGTTTTCAATCTACAGTTGGTTGAATCCTTGGATGGGAAACCACCAGATACAGAGGGCCAACTGTATTCATTTACTCATTCAACATGACTTTTTTGCGGGTACTTGCTATATACCCAGGGATAAAAAGACAAATAAAACTCCAAGAGCAAAGTGCTGTACTAACTTTCAAAAACACCAGACATATTAAAGCAATTATAATGCAATGTGGTATGATAATGAAGTAGGCCTGAAATGTTAATGGGAACAGAGAATGCTGAATTTCACTCTGCCTAGGTTAGAGATTGCTTCACAGATACTATTTGTTATAAGTAGCTATTCTCCAAATAATGAAAATCCGCACTTCAGGCCAACAGCCAACATTGAGGATGTGACCTGGGAAAGCTGGTAGGTGAATATTAAGCATTCCAATTAAGGTAAAGAAAGGGGTGGGGGGAGGGTGAGTTGCACTGTTGATAGATGAGATGCAAATCCTTAATAACTTTGTACACTCAGCACTAGGGAGTTTAGATCTTAACCCATAACTGACAGGATCCAAGTGAAGGTGGCAATAGCATAGATTAGACTCTGTCAAGGACAGAATAATAAATGAGATAAGTAATAAGTGAGAATCATTTAATAAGTCTTTTGCAGTAATTCAGCTATACTACATGGTCCTGAACTACTATTCTATTGCAAGAGGAGTGGTTAGAAAGGGTCTATCGGCAAAGAACAAATAAGACATGGTGACTTTCTGGATATGGAGTGAGTCTAAGAAAATTGTTAGGTTTCTGGCTCAGGTGATTTGGTGGATGGAGACGAATTAATGCAGAAGTGAGTTAGAAGAGATGATAAACTGAATTTGTACACGTTGAAAGTAAGGTTTCTTTAAATTTATCTTTTTAGGTTCATAAAAACAGCTTAAGTAAATATAATCTAAGTTTTCACATTAAATAAATCAACATAAATAATGAGAAAAAGGTTACAACCAGGAAGCCTAGTGTTTTCTTTGTGTGTTTGGTATACGTGTATGTACTGAGTAGGGGATGTGGAATGGCCTGTAACATTGAAAAAATTAAAGGCCTACATACTCTTCAGATCTAGCTCAAAACCATCCTTCCCTACTAAAATTCTACTATATCTATTAAGTTATGCTTACTTCACTTAGGACAATTATCACACTATGCAGATGCTATAGGTTCAGGAGTATTAACTTTTCTCTCCAACTACAATATAAAAAGGTGGAAGACTTACATACCAATGCCCTCCCAACAACCCTGTCCTACTACAAGCTTTCTCAACTTCAACACTACTGATATTTTGGACCAGATAATTCTTTGTGGAGTGCTGTCTTATACATGTAGGAGTTTTAGCAGTATCCCTGGCCTCTACCCACTAGATGCCAGTAGCACCCCACTTCCATCATTAAAATAAAATATTTGTCTAGACATTGCCAGTTGGCCCCACTTGACAACTACTACTTTAGTGGGTATACATACCGTAGATGCTTAAAAATACTTACTAATTGGTCCTGTGCTAAATGAAGGAAGAAGACTTATACTATCATCAAAATCATGGGATAGGAAGCAAGGTTTTGCTATGCCCAACTTCTTACTAGTCATAAAGAATACCTTGATAGTGACAATTAATACTGATAATCAGCTACCTCTAATAAAATTTTCACTAAGGTTGCTAAAAAAAAAAAAAGAAATATCACATCCTCATTTCAGTTTTGCTTACTTATGAGCAAGAGAATAACCAATTTGAGTAGTAGAGGAAACTTTTGCTACGCACTAATAAATGTTTATTTTTTTAATATTTATTGACCAGGCCAGGCATGGTGGCTCACGCCTGTACTCCCAGCACTTTGGGAGGTTGAGGCGGGTAGATCACTCGAGGTCAGGATTTCAAGACCAGCTTGGCCAACATGGTGAAATCCTGTCTCTATTTAAAAAAATATGTACAAGGGCCGGGTGCGGTGGCTTACGCCTATAATCCCAGCACTTTGGGATGCCGAGGCGAGTGGATCACGAGGTCAAGAGATCAAGACCATACTGGTCAACAAGGTGAAACCCCGTCTCTACTAAAAATACAAAAATTAGCTGGGCATGGTGGTGCGCGCCTGTAATCCCAGCTACTCGGGAGGATGAGGCAGAAGAATTGCTTGAACCCAGAAGACGAAGGTTGCAGTGAGCCGAGATCGCACCATTGCACTCCAGTCTGGGTAACAACAGCGAAACTCTGTCTCAAAAAAATATATATATATATGTACAAAAATTAGCTGGGTGTGGTGGCACACACCTGTAATTCCAGCTACTTGAGAGGCTGAGGCACAAGAATTGCTTGAACCTGGGAAGCAGAGGCTGCAGTGAGCTGAGATCACACTACTGCCCACTGTACTTCAGCCAGGGGAACAGAGTGAGACTGGCTCAAAACAAACAAACAAACAAAAACAAAACAAAACAAAAAAAGCTTTGATTCTCTAGAAAGTCCCCCATATAGCTCAAGTTCTTGATACTTCTTATACACACACACACACACACACACACACACACACACACACACACACATATAGTGGGGGGGGCAGGGAGGGGAAATCCATTTAAGTTACCCCAACACAAATTGGCTCATATAGAAAATGGGCAAAAACAGGCTACATTGAATATATTTTTATAATGTTCTTCCTCTTTAGTAAAAATGTTTTATAAATAAATTAATAATGAAGCATAGGCTGCATCTTGCCAAACATATAATACCAATTGTTGGCCCCAAAGCAGTGTTTTGTGGTTATATTTTTGGTTGGCAATCATTTAAAAATAAAAACTAAGGTGGGACGTGGTGACTTATGCCTTCGGAGGCTGAGGCGGGTGGATCACCTGAGATCGGGAGTTCAAGACCAGCCTGACCAACATGGAAAAACCCCGTCTCTACTAAAAATACAAAAAATATTTTTATTTTGCTCTTTAGTGAGTGGAGATCAAAGATAATCCTAAATATCCTATAATGTATGGAACACTCCTCACAACAATTACTCAACCCTAAATGTCATAGTGCAAAGACAGAGAAACCCTGCCACATTTACCAGACTTAGGAATCCAGATGGGAGAAGGAAGGAATGCTTCAATTGAAAGATAAATGTAATACACACAAAAAAACAATTAACACACCCAGACTTACATTAATTTGCTTTTTCTCAACAAGGATATACTTTAGATTACATTTTTTCATAAAATGAGTTGATAATGATGGTGGTGAATCTGGATCAATAGGTACATAAGCAGCTGGGACTTGGAGAATTCTAAAGAAACAAGTACATAGTCAGCACAGAATGTCTGTTAATTTAATATTCGTTTAGCATTTCTATTTCTCTATGTCTTTATTTTTTTGTAGCAGCATAAAAATGGTTTCTGGAGTACTTTATTGCTGATAAGAAATTTCCAGCGTTTTCACTGACACATAATTAGTTATAAACACTCTCATTTTATCTTTTCTTAATGAAAATTCTGAGTATTTACTATGTTAAATTCTTATCACTTAATATAGAGAAATATAAGATTTTTTAAAGTTAAGCATTTTAAGTAGTTTCAGGTATACTTTAAGGATGCTAGATCTTTGCACATAGTAAATTGTCAATAAATTTTTTCAATAATTGAGTGAAAGTAAATTTTTGTTGTTGTTTGGTTTTGGTTATTTCTTTTTTTGTTTTTGTTTTTTTTTTTTTTTGGGACGGAGTTTCGCTGTTGTTACCCAGGCTGGAGTGCAATGGCACTATCTCGGCTTACCACAACCTCCGCCTTCTAGGTTCAAGCAATTCTCCTGCCTCAGCCTCCCAAGTAGCAGGGACTACAGGCGTGCGCCACCATGCCCAGCTAATTTTTGTATTTTTAGTAGAGACAGGGTTTCACCTTGTTGACCAGGATGGTCTCGATCTCTTGACCTCGTGATCCACCCGCCTTGGCCTCCCAAAGTGCTGGGATTATAGGCGTGAGCCACCGCGCCCAGCCTGGTTATTTGTTTTATAGAGATGGGATCTTGTTAAGTCACCAGGGTGGCCTTGAACTCCTGGTCTTAAATAATACTCCAGCCTCTGCCTCCCAAAGTGCTGGGATTTATGGCCATGAGCCACTGGGCCCAGCTGAAAGTAAATTTTTGAACGTCTTTTGCTTTATACTTAATATACTAAGTATATAAATAATTAAATTAAATTACTAAATAATTTACTAAGACACATATTATAGAATGAATGAACTTCTCTCTTTCTTGGCAGTTTATATTTATTGAAGAATTCTAGAATAGAAATCACTATATGAGGATAAGATTCTAGAACAATTTAAATGATTGAACATTTTGCAAATATTTGTTGAAATAGTGCCTTCCAATGGGTTCATATTTCAATCTATATCAACTATTTTCCAAAACTCTAATTTGCTGATTTATTGAATACCTCAGTGCCTAAAATTTCAATCACAGACAAAAAAAGATGGTCATGTTGTCTGTGAAATCCTTGTTTCTTTTCATCTAATAGCAAAGTGTTATAATTGTTTTCCTTTAACAGATTAATGAAGCCCTTATATTTTGGAGATACTAAAATGTTCTATTAGTGAAAACTTCTAGTCTCATCTAAATAAGCTCAGAATAATTAATTTAAATAATTTAAAATAATACTAGGGGAAATGTGAACTCTTTTAGCCTCTCTACAATTGACCAAACAATACAGAAAAATCCAATAGTAAACAGAACAGTAACTTGCAATATACTCTATTAAAAAATTATGTTAGCTTAGAGTAACATCAAATGTATAGTTCTAAAATATATTACCCCAAAATCCAAGAGGGTAAGTCTATCCCAGGTTGGCAGTACAGACCAATTTCCCGAATTCCTTGAAAGTCGCAGTGTAATAGCAGAAAATTTGATAATTCAGAAGCAGCATTAACCACAGTCTGGTAGGTGTAGTAAACTGGAAGCTGGTTGTTGCATTCATCAAAACATACAGCTACTCTGTCCATATAACAAGAGGCAGCCTTATGCACCAATTCCTGAAGAGTCATTTCACTGAAGTTTATCTAAATATCAGTTTGCAGCAGAGAACCCTGTGTAAGTAGTAGGGGGAGAGGGAGTTTTAGAGAGCTCGGTGGAAGGACAGGGAGAAACTTCTCTACAATCACGTCTCACAAAAATAATTATATCAAAGATACACAAATGAATAATCTCTGAATTTATGAAATATCTATGGTAACTTGAGTGAGAACAATGAGGTTGAAAATTAACTTGATATGTCAACCTATGCTGGATCAGAGCTTAAAAAATCTTTGGGAGGGGAGTGGTATACACAGATGAGAATAAAGCAGGTAAAAATGGACACTTCTCTCTCAACTGACCACAATGTAAATATGAAATATATAAAAAAATTAATAAATAAAACAAAATTTAAAAGACCCCACACTTAATTTTTTCACTTTCCTTCAGTAACTGTTACAGATTGGTTAAGATAAAGTAGTGAAAATCTTGTATGGTGACTTTAAAATTACTAATGTAGCCAGGTGCAGTGGCTCACGCTTGTAATCCCAACACTTCTGGAAGTCAAGGTGGGTGGATCACTTGAGGTCACGAGTTCAAGACCAGCCTGGTCAACATGGTGAAACCCTATCTCTACTAAAAATACAAAAATTAGCTGGGGGAGGTGGCACGCGCCTATAATCCCAGATACTCTGGAGGCTGAGGTAGGAGAATGGCTTGAAACCAGGAGGCAAAGGCTGCAGTGAGCTGAGATGGCAGCATGCACTCCAGCCTGGGTGACAGGGCAAGACTCCATCTCAACATAAATAAATAAAATAAAATGACTAAGGTAAATAAAGTTTGCTTTTAGATTCCAGTGGGAATTAAACTCAGATGAAAGCAAAATCAATCTTTGACAGAAGAAAGTAAAAAATCCTATTCCTATTCATTCAGTTCTAGACCACTATACATAAAAACAATGCTTATTACTATTATAATATTAACATTTTGCTAAAGTCATATTATATAATTAAGAAGTAAACTCTTCATATTGTATAGTTTATTTGATTTTTAAATTCCCAATAAATTCATTTAGACTCTAAATATAGTATTACAACCCAATAAAGCATTATATCAATGCAATGTTCTCTGGGTTTCGTAATGCAGATTATATTAAAAGAAGATTTGAAATAGTATTTCAAGAAAGAAACACTTGAAATCAATGGTAAAAAAAAATTTCACAGTGGCCGGGCGCGGTGGCTCAAGCCTGTAATCCCAAGCACTTTGGGAGGCCGAGGCGGGTGGATCACAAGGTCAAGAGATCGAGACCATCCTGGATAACATGGTGAAACCCCGTCTCTACTAAAAATGCAAAAAATTAGC
>JAPYYA010005040.1:0-11171 GCA_028533165.1 Leontopithecus rosalia | reverse complement strand
TAATTCACTTATATTCCTAAGTTCTCTATTCTCATTAGGATTTCGTCAAACCTTTTTTCAAAGTTCTTAGTTTCTTTACATTGGGCTACAACATGTTCTTTTAACTCATGGAAGTTTCTTATTATCCATCTTCTGAAGCCTGATTCTGTTAATGGGATGCACTCGTTCTCCATCAAGCCTTGTTCCTTTGTTGATGAGGAACTGTGATCCTCTTTAGAGGGAGAGACGTTCTGATTTTGAGTATTCTCAGCCTTTTTATGCTGGTTTCTTCCCATCATTGTAAATTTATCCACCTGTCGTCTTTGTAATGACCAACTTTCAAATTAGGTCTCTGAGTGGACGTCCAAGTTGTTAATTCCCAGGGCTGAAATATGAGCAACCCACTGCACTGGCCAAAACAGCGGCATTAAGACTGATGGTGTTTTTCTGCCCAGGAATCTCCTGTCTGGCTTCCTTCTTGAGTCCGTATTAGGCGACTCTGCCTTCCTGGAGCTCAAAACCTTGGTCAGAAGGGGAACCAGTCCCGTTTACTCTGCACCAAGAGCAGCCACACCGAGGTGCCGGCACAACTGCTGCGCCAGCCACAAGAGTCATGCTGGCCACCCGTGTGGCTCCCCGAAACCTCGGTCAGAAGGGGAACCAGTCCCGTTTACTCTGCACTGAGAGCTGCCATGCCGAGGTGCCGGAGAAACCTCTGCACCGGCCACAAGAGTAGTGCTGGCGACCCGTGTAGCTTCTCTACTGGAAATCTTCTGCTCTGTGAGCGACCAAAATTTGTCTGAAAGTGTGGCGTCCTCTCATACTCTGTGCTTTCACTGAGAGCTGCAATCCCGAGATGTTAGCGATCAGCCATCTTGGATTGTTCCCCCATATACATCTTTTTTATCTCACATAAGACAGGAACTTAATTCTGGGGAGTTTCCAAAGTATGTAGATTCTTATCATTATATCACTACCAGTGATAGTAGATATCATGAAGCCATCTTAACTGTGGCTTTTAAAATATTTTTAGAAAAGGTAGAATACTCAGTTCATAAAATAGGTACCTTATCCTGTTAATAAATGTGCATTGTGGGGTTGTGTCCAACCTTGCCCTTCACACTGATCCTTTACTGGGTCTTATAGGTCTGACTTTCAAGTTTTAGATGTTGACAGAAAATTATTGGAATAGAGTTTACTGGTTTTTGAAATAGCTCTGCTGGCTTCTTATCAATTTTAGCTTTTATGATGCTGAGCATAGTCACTAAGCAACTAAATAAATTTTAAGAGTCTGCTTATTTGACTCTAAAATCATAAATTTTTAGCATTCCTGGTAATATTCCCAAATTGACAGAACCTAGAGTGCCTGAGAAGCAAAACAAAACAATTTGAATAATAAAGTGGTAGAGTGTTAGGAAAACATACTCATTTGGAAACTGGGTCTTAATTTCTATTCATGGTCCTCAATAAAGATTCAGATGGAGCCAAGGAATGAAGTACAAATAGTCCTTTTGTATAAACTATGTTTTTTTTCTATGTGTGAAATGAAGATAGTGCTTGCCTATTAATTGAAAAGTGCTTCGAGTCTTTCTTATTGTAGGTATCCTAGGTGTATATATCATCCACATGGAGAACAAACATAATCGAGGCACGACAGTAAAGAAACAACAAACAATAAAGAACATGTTGGCTGTGTGCCCAGGGGAATAACCTGCCTTGGCTGTCTACCACAATTACTACTACAGGGCAGTTGTTGAGACCTTGAAGCCTTCTCTCCTACATGTCTCCCTGCAAGTTCAATCTGTCTTCAAGTCCTATGACATCACCACATCCATTTTCTTGCATCCGTTCCCTTTGTTCCTCCTCACTTTTGCACTTTAGTGTAGTTCATCGTTATCTCCAGCCTGGATTCACGCAATGGCTTCTAATTGGCCTCTCTGACTCTACTCCTTGCTTCATACTGAGGAAAGAGAACTCTTACAAGATGCAGATCTGATGGTGATATTACCTTGCTTACAATCCCCTCAGCACCTTCCAATTATCTCCAGGGTAAAGCCAAAATTCCTTAAAGTGTTTAAAGTGACCCGTCTGACCTTGCCACTGCCATTCCTCCGGCGTCACCATTAACCACTTTTCCCTTTCCCGTCAAGTTCTTTTTACCTTTTCAAACCCACCACACATTTTAATGCGTTGTTTCCTGTAACAGGAACATTCTGCTCCCACTTTTCACCTGCTATACTATCTCTCAGGTTGCAAAGATGCTGCTTTATCAGTGTCAAACCTTTGGGCTGGTTAGATTCCTTGCTATATATATATATTTTAAGTTTGTCTTCTTTACTAGAGTATAAGCTTCATGAGGACTTCTTTACTAGACTAAAGCTTCATATTTGTCTTTTAGCTCCTATGTTCTTAGTATCTAATCCAGTGTCTGACACATCAGAGGTGTTCAATGACTAATTGTTAAACAAATGAGTGGAGTGATGAGCACATTGCCTGGCATAGAGTAAGCATTTAATGAATGACAGCTATCTGCATCTATATCTATTGATTCACACATGCATACGTGGCACAGTCAACATTAAGAAAGTAGTCTTGCTGTGTATGATAGCAGGCATACAATGAAGACTGTGATAGGAAGGATACAGCCTACTTATTTATTGAAATTATTGAAAGTGTATAAATTGGCTTGCCACCCAATCTGGAAAATAATCTCATAAATAAACATGTTTCAGTGCTGCTGGGACTTCAAGTTGAATGAGCTTTCTGTGTAGAAGAGGTGGCAGGAAAGTACATCTGTAGTGAAATTTTAGTAGCCCATATTATTTGAACATATGCCGAGGTTATGGTGAGCAAATGTTGAAGTTATTACTGTTTGACACGTATGTTCGGTGCTGAGTGCTCACATTGTGCCTGGGTACGGTGTATATTTTAAAAGTCGACATGGTGCCTTGCCAAGTGGAGCTGCGAGTTCTGGTTTAGAAAGGGCTACCACAGGTTTAGGTTTTATATTGGAACTTCACGGCATTAAAGGTGAAGGAGATGGTGAAGTGAGAGGCATGAGGAGTGTGAAGTGAAGGGAGTTACAGAAAGGAGCGAACCTTCAGCTTCTGGCTTCCAGTTGCTCCTTCCTCTCCAAAGGAAACAGTAGCATGCATGAGGGAAAGCAAATTAGGGAGTTAGGAAATCTTAGCCTGTGATATTTGTGTCACCTTCCATGATTGAAATGTTGAGAACTGAAAAGTGACTTTCCTAGCCGATTTCCTGTTGATAAGCTCTGTTTCAAGAATAGTTAAGCCACATTGAGTCAATGAAGGGAATTGCTTTCACTTATTTTCTGATCTCAGTGTCAGCAGGACAAGATATATGCTCAGGAGGCTCTGTAAGCCTGCAGTATGTTTTCCCTAAGGCATATCCACTTTTAAGCTCTCGAATATAGAAATATATGTTTTACTTTTTAAAAGTTAAAATTAGAAATATCTTGAAAGATCAGCATATATACAGATTGGATAAATATCATTATTCAGTCATTCTCTCTAGTGCAATCAGAATCTGTTAATTGGATACCATTTTTAAAGATTTGACTCTACATAGGGGAGCATGGTTGACTGTGCTCCGTTAAATATTGGTTTCTCCTTATTCTGTGTAATATTAATTCTATGATATATATTCCTGTAGAGTCTCTTTTCACTCTTTTTGTTTAGTTTTGAGACAGAGTCTCACTCTGTCTTGCAGGCTGGAGTGCAGAGGCATGACCACAGCTCACTGTAGCCTCAACCTTCTGGGCTCAAGCAATCTTCCTGCTTCAGCCCTTGGAGTAGCTGGGACTATATAGGTGCATGCCACCACGCCCAGCTAAGTTTTAAATTTTTTTGTTGTTGTTGTTAGAGACAAGGTCTTGGGTCTTGCTATGTTGCCCAGGCTGGTTTCAAAATCTTGAGCTCAAGTGACCTGCCTGCTTTGGACTCTCAAAGTGCTAGAATTACAGGCACAAACCGCTGTGCCTGGCTTTTAGCTCTTACTGTTCTCTTATATTTTATTCATGCCAGTGGCATGGTACACTATGTTTTTTTATATCTGGATCGAGAATTTTCAATAGGTATGAAAAAGATGTCCATTAAGAAATCAATTTATGGCTGGGCGCAGTGGCCCACGCCTGTAATTTCAGCACTTTGGGAGGCTGAGGTGGATGGATTACTGAGGTCAGGAGTTTGAGACCAGCCTGGTCAACATGGTGAAACCCCCTCTCTACTAAAAATAGAAAAATTAGCAAGGCGTGGTGGTGGATGCCTGTAATTCAGCTACTCAGGAGGCTGAGACAGGAGAATTGCTTGAACCAGGGAGGCAGAGGTTGCAATGAACTGAGATCGAGGCACTGTACTCCAGCCTGGGTGACAGAGTGAGAATCCACCTCAAAAAAGAAAAAAAAGAAAAAGAAAATTCATTTATGTGTGATTACAATTAATAAAGTTAAGATACATAATACCTCACTTGGTATCCTCCTCTGGTTCCTAGATAAGAGCCATGTGGCCCTAGGAAGTCCAGAAGTCAATTTTCTTTCTCTTTTTCTTTTGAATTCTTCATTGAAAGGGCTTGAACAGATAACTATTTTTGCTTGCAACAAAGGCAGTCATGGAACAAGCATAGTACTCCAAAATGTGTGAATGGCTATTGCTCACCATACCCCAGTCTTGGCCCAGCTGCAAACTCAAATTGCCCTGTCCTGTTTGCTGCAAAGCAGCACTGCATATCCATCCAGAGCTGGAGCCAGACTAACTCAGTGACACTTTCAGGTCCCAAAGAAATTTTGCTTTATGTGTTTAGTTACAACCTCTCTTTGATTTTAGAGACAAAATTTGAGATTACGTAAGATATCTTTATGATACTTTTCCAAATAAAATTTTTTAAATATATGTCATAATCATGTCTTCCTAGTAATGATCTGATGAAAAGATAGATGCATTCTTATAATTTCCAAATTTAAGCAAAATACATTAAGGATTTATGTATTTTCAAATATGATAGGTATTAATGAGATATTAGCTTTTCCTACTGTAGAAAAGAGCCTACACTTATGATATATAATTATATATTAGCTTTTTAATTTTGAGAAGCAGAAAATATTTTGACATGATTTTATGTAAATTATAACTGTGAATGTCCCTCCTTTTGTTATTCTTTCTCTCTTTTTCGGTTTGTTTGAAAAATAAAACCCATGCCTAGGGATTTGAATAAGCAAACAATTTCTAAGAATATCTGCCATAGCTGTTCATAGTACTGCACAGCTGTTATTTTATTTAAATATCACGATTTTTAAGAGATACCATCATTGTGGGACACATGATGCATGGTATATAACTGTTCTAGAAAGAGTCAAGGCAAATCCAGTTTTTATGGCCTTAGTTTTTAAATCCCAGGAATACTTTAGAGAAAGACTGACAAGAAGGACAGGTGGATATTGGCTCCAACTTAGTGACAAGTTTTCAAACTCAGCTGCATTCTTAGGACAGGGGAGTGAAGAGCAGCTGGCAGCCTGGGAGCCTCTGTTCTGCAGATGGAATTCTTGTGGCAGAGAGAAGAATGTTCTATCCAGCTCCTAGTGCTTAATGAACAAAGAGCACAACTTAAGAGATTGAATCTACTGTTTGATCTAAGTAGTGGAGCCCCACTCACCAGTCCTTGTCACATCTTTTGTATTACAGTTTTAGTGATTTATGTTTAGAAAAGAATATAAAGTTTCCCAAATTACTATTAGTCACTGATGTCTTGAACTCAATATATTCTTTTAAAGGCCACTCTTCACAATTGGGAGATTTGGGGTAAGAATATAAATAGAGGCCCACAAATCATATATCTAAATATTTCCAAGTTATAAGTGAACAAATTGTTCAATAAGAGATGTTCTTTCTCCTAACCTGGAGTTTCCTACCAGAGCACAGAGGCATGGAGAGAGCTGGGCCCTTTCTCCTCCATGGCTGTCTGCGTCTTACATGGCGAGGGGCTTCCTGTGCATGTGTGGACACCCCAATTCCTTACCCAGGCTCCAACCACATTTCCTTGCTGACAGCTGCCACTGGATCACCCTTAGGTCTAGAAACTCTGGAAGCAGATTGAGGACTATTTGGGCAAGGAATTCTGGGGTCCTGGAATTCAGAAATGGTTCAAAAGGGTGGGGGGTGTAGCCTTTGAGTGGGCACAGGAGACTACTTGCAACATGGGGAAGAGTGGGGCCCTCTACAGCATGGGGCTTAGGACAAAGGTCCATTCACCTGGGTCTAAGAATGATACTTGTCTTTTAAAACCTCAATGCATGTAATATTGTTCCCCCCATAGCCAGGTAGGAAGGAGAACTTTGTGTTCAACTTCTAAGTTCTCCATTTAATTAAAAATGATTAAAGCCAGTATTATTTACCTGGTGTTTATGGTCCATCTGCTCTCAAACTAAGAATGGTCTCAGTAAGCACCAGGTACACCCTTACTGCTGCATATAAAATATGCAACCTGGGGGTTTGATATGACGACCATTCTTCCCCTGCATTTCTATAGCATTTGGAAGGGTAATTGCAACTGTGGAATGACCTTCTTCTAGTTATATTTGAAAGAACTTTGGTCTGAAAGGTAAATGGCAACCATTATTCTAATCCTATAAATAAGCCAACTTGGCAAATCTTTTCGCTTTATGGTTACTTCAAATACACAATAAACTAGGAAAGGAGCCAGCAGCAGATGAACGAGTTCTACCTGTGCTTACAAATCAGTGAAATATGAGTTGATGTAGAGCATGAAAGATCTGAATAATATTGTCTTTCGGTCCATCTCACAGAGATTCAAAAAAAAGAGGACAGGAAGGAATCTCTGCATTATTCACAGTATCCCCCATAAATTAGTGGCATGATGTAGGTGGAACCCATATAGTGTTAGTAGGAAAGCTAGTGTTACATAGATTTTTACTTTAAGGTCCAGAGGGACTCAGCCAAATGGAAAAATAGCAGAGTTATGGTGGAAACCAGTCACCTTGTTAAAACTGAATAACCAGGTGTTTAGGAAAAGAATGGTATGAGAGACTGGTTTCTTTCCTGCTGAACACAGTCATTCACTGTGAACACAGAGAGAAGGAATCTTTGTTGCAAGTATAGAGAAGATAAAAATGTGTGAATTTGAATGTTTGAAAATGAACCTGTGTCAGAAGTCCATTTTGGGTTTCATAATATAATCAAGGAGAGCTACGTTTTGAGCTATAATGATGCGATATTTCCTGGAATAACCTCGTTTGGGGTGTTTCAGTACATGGTCTATAGCAATTCACACTGGGATACGTTTGTGCATACTTGCAGGATATAGGCACTTTTTCTAAGTGATTTTCATTTTAAAGAAAAGTGAAATTTAAAAACTAATGTACATGGATCATTCTCATTTCAAAATAAAAAGCTTTGGTGGGTATGTTATGACAGTGGATGAGAGAAGTTCAGAGTAATATTCTTGGCTTTAAAAAACCAGTGTTACCAAAAACATTCATAAAACTTGACCTGAAAATGTAAAGAATAATTACATTCATAAATACAAAATAAGTATTCTTCAGTGGCTTCCTATTGCTTTTAACATAAAACCCTGCATGATCTGGCCCCTCCCTGCCTATCCAGCCTCATTTATCAAATGAGGGAAACTTCTTTCTCCCTGCTCTGCCCTGACCATGCTGACCTTCTCTTTGTTCCACCAATGCCATGTCTTTTCTATCTCATTCACGTCCTCTTCTTCCCTCTCTCCACTAACTGCTTCTTCTTCCAGTCTCAACTTAAATGTCATTTTCCCCAGAGACTTTTCTCTATTTTTACCAGACTAGTTGGGCTTTCCTATTGAATGCTTCTACTAAACACTGTAGTTTTTCTTCTGCACAGTAATAAAAATTAATATCAGAGGATATTCCTGGCCTTTTCCTCACAACTTATAAAAAGTGTGCTGCTTTGTTTATTCCACTCTTACACCTCCAGGGAGGATTTAGGGATATTGTTGGGGAGGGGAGTGGTATGGGAATGGGGAAGAAACCAGGGAAGTGGAAAATGGGAAAGAAGAAGAAATTAAACCAATGTGGCCTCAGGATAGGGGATGAGATGTTCTGTGGCTCTGACGAGTGGGGCAAGTAAGAGAGGAGAGGGAATTTTTGAAAGTGTTGCTGAAGGAGAAATATGTCCTTCCCATTGTTATGCTGGAATTACTCATTAGCTCTTGGACTTACTCATTAGTTCCTGGAATTGCTCATTAGTTTCTGAAATAATTACTTATTATTTCTTTGAAAGAGTGCTGAGACTGGATCACATGTATCCTGATGTAACACTTCTTAAGGTGTATCATTTTGATAATTAGACAGTTGTTTGTGTAATTGTTTTATTCTTGTATTTTCCTCCCATTCTCCCAAGACCACAAGGCAGGGACTAGACATATGTTGCTCATGGCTAAATTCCCAGGGCATTGGACAGAATCTGCCATTTAGTGTACTCTCAACAAGTGATAAATGAATGAATGAATGAATAAACGTGTCAATCCATTGTGATTAGATGTCTAATCTCGAAATATCAACCTGGGTCTCAGTGACAAAATTATGCTTTCCTTAATGAAAGGTCTCTAGAAGAAGATGTTCTGAGCTGATTTCCAAATTTCTATAATTAAAAGTCTTTAAAATAAGTTTTTTTTTTGTTTTCCCTGCCACATTTCTCAGACATTAAGAAATGCAGAGATTGACACGTATGTTTATTGCAGCGCTATTTGCAATAGTAAAGACCTGGAACCAACCCAAATGCCCATCAGTGATAGACTGGATAAAGAAAATGTGGCACATATATACCATGGAATACTATGCAACTATAAAAAATAATGAATTCATGTCCTATGCAGGGACATGAATGAAGCTGGAAAACATCATTCTCAGCAAATTAACACAGGAACAGAAAACCAACACCACATGTCTCACTCATAAGTGGGAGTTGAACAATGAGAACACATGGGAACATCACACACCAGGGCCTGTAGAGAAGTAGGAGGCAAGGGGAGGGAGAATATTAGGACAAATATGCAGGGCTTAAAATCTAGATGATGGATGGATAGGTGCAGCAAAGCACCATGGCACATGTATGCCTATGTGACAAACCTGCATGTTCTGTACATCTACCGCAGAACTTAAAGTAAAAAACAAACAAACAAAAAAACAAGAATTGCAGAATTATTGATATGATTATTGTAATTGAGATGAAACATACCAAATACTTATGTTCTTTTCAAAGTATATTAAAATATTTGCTAAAATAAGCACACATTGGTATACATATAAACTAAGGATTTCTTTTCTACTGAAAAGAAAGACAAAGCCCGGGATTATATATACTTATTGCTGCTTATTGAGAACTGACTATGTGCCTAGCAGGATGATATTTGCCATACACATACTACATTGAAACACATAAACAATATTTTGAGGTAGGTATTAGTTCCTGATTTTTCAATAAGAAAACCACCTTTGGCTAGGCATGGTGACTCATGCCTGTAGTCCCAGCACTTCGGGAGGCTGAGGCAGGTGGATCACTTGAGGTCAGGAGTTCGAGACCAGTATGGCCAACATGGTGAAACCCCATCTCTACTAAAAATGCCAAAATTAGCCTGGCATGGTAGTGCATGCCTGCAGTCCCAGCTACTTTGGAGGCTAAAGCAGGAGAGTCGTTTGAACCCAGGAGGTGGAGGTTGCAGTGAGCTGAGATCACGTCACTGCATTCCAGGCTGGGTGACAGAATGAGACTCTGTCAAAAAACAACAACAACAAAGAAAACCAAAGTTGACTGACTTGCCCAGGACCTTGAAATTAGGAAATAATGGAGCTGAGATTCACACTGAGGTCTTTTGATTCCAAAGCCAATGCTGGTGAACAACAAAACTCCCTTTTTTTAATTTTGAGGAATACATCACCTACTTTATTAAGAGGTTTATTTAATATATAACTATAAAAGCAAATACGAGTTTTCTGCTCTGCCTTCTCTTTTCCAGGGATCACCCCAACTCACCTTGCCTCTAGTCTACACTGTCAAGTCGAGAACCTGACTCCTATCCACTACAGGGCTAGATATTGATTGTTGGGGTTCAAAACGTTTTATTTGTAGGTGAATTGCACTGTTAATATACTTTCCATGTAGTCTTATGTTAGTTGAGTAACTTGACAGAAGTTTAAAATAACACAAACACTTTCATTCAGGAATTCCTGGTTGTCACTTCAGCCCACCAGCTAATTCTCTGGATCAACTACCTGTTGATTTTGTTGTTGTTGTTAACTAAAAATTCATTTTGGCTTTTTTGTCCTTTGGCAATTTTGTCCTTTGTGTTATTAGCCCTCCAAGTCCATCTAGAAGTCCTTCTCCCCATGGAAAGGATTACCAAGTCCTCCTCTCAAAGATTCATGTAACAAAAATATAAATTGAAGCTAGCCATAAATTGGTCCTAGGAAAAAAAATTCTTTTTAATGAATGAATGAATTAATGTTTTGGAGACAGAATCGAGTTCTGTGGCCCAGGCTGGAGTACAGTGGTGCAATCTCAGCTCACTGAAACCTCCACCTCCTGGGTTTGAGCAATTCTCCTGCCTCAGCCTCCCAAGTAGCTGGGACTACAGGTGTGAGTCACCACACTGGCTAATTTTTGTATTTTTAGTAGAGATGGGGTTTCATCATGTTGGCCAGGCCAGGCTGGTCTTGAACTCCTGACCTCAAGTGATCCACACACTTAGGCTTCCCAAACTGCTGGGGATCACAGGCTTGAGCCACTGTGCCCCGCTAAAAAAGTACTTATTGTTTTATGTACACACTCACATGCATGCACACACACACAGAGTCAATTCTAACTATTGTTAGTAGTTTATGTTCTATAATGTTACTACCAATTCTGGATTAGTGAATAGTGAATCTAAGGGAAATACAGGGTTAGGTTTCTGTGAGTCTCTAATCATTTTTGTCAATTGATCAATATATAGCCAAATTTATCTGTATTTCTGTTTAAAGATACCTTATTTATTTATTTATTTTTTATTGCATTTTAGGTTTTGGGGTACATGTGCAGAACCTGCAAGATAGTTGCATAGGTACACACGTGGCAGTGTGTTTTGCTGCCTTCTGCCCCTTCACCCATATTTGGCATTTCTCCCCATGCCATCCCTCCCCTGCT
>JAPYYA010005039.1:0-11171 GCA_028533165.1 Leontopithecus rosalia | reverse complement strand
AATTACTTTGGGCAGTACGGCCATTTTCATGATATTGATTCTTCCTAACCATGAACATGGAATGTTTCTCCATCTGTTTCTGTCCTCTTATTTTATTGAGCAGTGGTTTGTAGTTTTCCTTGAAGAGGTCCCTTATGTTCCTTGTAAGTTGTATTCCTAGGTATTTTATTCTTTTTGTAGCAATTGTGAATGGCAGTTCGTTCTTGATTTGGCTCTCTTTCAGTCTGTTATTGGTGTATAGGAATGGCTCTAAGAATTCTAATGGCACATATACACCATGGAATATTATGCAGCAATCGAAAATGATGAGTTCGTGTCCTTTGTAGGGATACGGATGAATCTGGAGAACATCATTCTCAGCAAATTGACACAAGAACAGAAAAGGAAACACCGTATATACTCACTCATAGGCGGGTGATGAACAATGAGAACACATGGACACAGGGAAGGGAGTACCACACACTGAGGTCTATTGGGGGAAATAGGGTAGTGTCAGCAGTGGGGGGGAGCGGGGGAGGGATGGCATGGGGAGAATTGCCAAATATGGGTGAAGGGGCAGAAGGCTGCAAAACACACTGCCACGTGTGTACCTATGCAACTATCTTGCATGTTCTGCACATGTACCCCAAAACCTAAAATGCAATAAAAATTTTAAAAAAAAGTATTCTAATGGCCAACATCTCTTGGGCATTTATTGAATATTTTTCAATGTCTTCTAAGTGCTGCCACAGTTACAAATATGAAAATAATAAAGATGGGAGTAGACCCCCATCAGACTCTAAGGAATCTCAATTTGCTAGGAAATGAAAATACGAAAAACATAATCACACCAAAATTTGGAAATACTATGAAAGAGAAATTAGAAGGTGCTATGAAAATGTATGGTGGAAAATAGTCCTTACAAACCAAGAAGTTATTCCCAGCATTAGTGCAATCTCAGCTGACACAGGCAGTGGGGAGAAGCTACCTTTGAAAGGAATGGGAGAAAAGTATTTCATATCTAATATGTCCAAAATAGAAAGTATTGGTCCTTCCTGAAACCCATTTTCTCCTCTTGATTATCTACCTTCATGAATGGCAATGCTATGCTCTTACTCATCACAATTAAACTTTTGGAGACCATTTTTTATTCCTTTGTTTTTCATACATCTTTGACAACAAAGAACCTTACTGAAATTGCAATCAGATTTTATTAGGTTACGATTATTATCTATTTATCACTTTTGCTATAGGCTTCACGAGGTCAGGAACATTCCCAGTGTCAGGAAACACACTGGGGTGTGGGAGGGAGTCAGTCAACATTTGAGGAATGAGTAAAGTTATCATAATTGAAAAGTTGCATGAAGTGAAATCTATAAAAGTTATGGACTTGATAACATTGTATAGCCAAAATTTGATCTCAGATATTTGTAATTTCCAAGATGATGTATGGTCTTAGGCACTACAGCATCCTACTTCATTTTTAAACAGTGATATGTATTCATCTATAGCTGAAACATAGGAATTGGAATGTGCTAAGAATTGACATTTTAACAAAAGTTCTAAGTGGAAACATGGTAAGTAGGGTGAAAAACAAGGAGCTGCTTAGAAAGAGGTGTGTTTGTGGTCAGAGATTTGCATGTGCTGCTGCTTTCCATCTGTGTGACCTGTGATACGTCATAGTATTTCTTAGTTTCTGTCTCCTCAGTTTCTAAAAACAAAAATATTTGAACCTACTTTATATGTGTTTGAGCAAATTCAAGGTTATTTCATTAATATATACATTCAATAATATGCATGCTGTCATTAAAATGAAGACTTGATTTGATTAAAAACAAAATATAATTGAGATTAAAAAGTGGTGCCATTGTTTGTTTTTGTATTTGATTATGTATATGAAGCATAACGTTGGATTTGGGGTGCCATATCTTCTTCACGTTTGTGCCACAATATCTAGCATGCTGAATGGAACACACTGGTGCTTAATAAATGTTTGGTGAATAAATATATGATTCCTGATTTTAATAGTGAAGCCCTGTGATAAGAAATAACAGAACTAAGAAACATTTTATTGAGGAGAGGCATAGACTTCCAATGTTTCATACCTGTAGATAAGCGTAGATGAAGTCCCAGAGTTCATGATTTCTCGGATTCAGGGTCTAAATGGTATTTTTACCAGCTGCCCTAGAAAATAGACCCAGAGTTTAGGAATCAGAAATACTACTAGATTAGTGAAGTATAACACCAGTAAAGCAGACAGAAGAGAAAAGGGCATGAGACAGGTGAGGCCCAAAAGAGACGTAACAAGGTAATGTGTTATTGTGCTAACTGCTATTTCATGCTGAGCCTTGGAAAGACACTGGCTTTTGCTTGGCTCTTCCACCTTCTTAGCCACCAGAATATGTCAAGACAGATTATATGAGAAAACCATGCCTTCAAACAGCTCTACATAAGAAGGAAAGAAAAGATTATTCATTTGCATGTTCTTCTTACCCCTTTAAAGTTTGTCCCATCAGAGAATTAACACTCTATGATTCTAAGCCCCTTTGGCAGTTGCCTAGAACCAAATCCCATGCTCTAATACATACCGTTTCACTGAGTCTTTGAGTGGCTAGAGAAGGAAGGCCACTTTGTTGAGTCTCCAGTCATCAATTGGTCCGCTGCAGTAGTTGCCAGAGTAGAACAGAAAGATGATGATTGTGAAGCCAGGTAAAGCTAAACCAATCAGAGGAACTCTGGGAAAAATATCCAATATATTTACCAATCTGAGACTTCTGTAAAACAAGTAACAGCTCATATTCCATTATGTAAGAGCTAACTTGCCTGAAATACATAATTTTAACAGAATAGTTTTCCTAGAACAGGAGTGTGAACAATAATTTCTGTGCTTGTAGTCAGCAGATTCTTTCTTTTTCCAACTTCCAACCTTCAACGTGGACTTAACAACATCAACATGTACTAAAATAAATGGGTCCTCAGTATATACAGATATTCCTCTATTTATGAAGTGACTACATCCTGATAAAACCATTGGAAGTCAAAATTGTCCTAAGTTGAAAATGCTTTTAATAGACCTAAATTACCAAACATCATGGTTTAGCTCGACCTATCTTAAACGCGCTAGGGTACTTAATTAGTTTACTGTGGGAAAAGTTATCTAAGAAAAAGCCTGTATTTTCTTTAAGTGTTGAATACCTCGTGTAATTTATTGAATGCCATCCTGAAGTAATTTTGCACCATTGTAAAGTCAAAAAATTGTAAGTCGGACTATCAAATGATAGGGGGTTATTTAATTCTGAGTGAGCAAACACATCCCAATTTTATAAAAGACATTTGATATATTTTGTTGGGGGAGAGTAAAATGACTAGAAATATGATAATTATTTTCTTGTGGAGGAACATTAGAGATCCTCATCTGTATCAAGTGAACTATGGGAAATAATTTAGGATGTTTATTCCTCAGTTGCCCAATTGATACAAAGAAGATATTGCTTGCTTCCAAATTATATTATTGTATTATCTCTCTCTCTCTCTCTCTCTCTCTCCCTCCCTCCCTACACACACACACACACACACACACACACACACACACACACACACACACACATATATATGTATGTATGTATATACACGACCCGGGGGTTCTGTCCATAAAGTAAACCCAGGGCAAACTTACCTTTTTTAAAATAATATTTCTGAATTCCCACAAGCACTAAATTGGCATCATAGATAAAATGCAGAGTTGATTTTTTTAATCTGCATTTTTCACCCAGAACTTGCACTCTGCCTCTACTAAGTAAAAAGGAAAGGTTGGTTTTCTGTAGGTTTTTTTGCTTTTAAGTGGCTAAATTGAAAATGCAGATTGGCATCTTGTAAATAAGCACAGACCAAGGCTCCATTGGTTGATACATGTAAAATCAATTCTTTTTCTTTGCAAGGCAAAGTAAATCAGAGTTCTATGATATTGGGCATTGTTTTTTTTCAAGGTTTGTTTTCTAGAATCTCTGATTAAATGGGGAATTAGGGACTCCTCTGATTTACTGGTCATGCAACAGTGAATGAACTTGTGGTGGAAGTGAAGACAAAGGAGTTCCTATTTTATTTGTAGTTTCCTTAGGCTATTAAATTGGATCCTTCTTCTATACACATTTTCCTTTTTCACTGGTAAAATTATTTCAACCCCTGATTTTTAAAAAGTATGATAATTTAGCATATTTATGTGCTAAAAAATGGGTAGGGATAAGGTATATTTTATGAAAAGATTCCATTAGAGAGGTATAATTCAAAATAAAAAAGTATTTGTAAAAATGTACTTATACTCATGGATAACTTTGGTAACTACAAATGTATAGAATCATTACTAGAGATGCGTTTGATATTTTATCTCTGGTCTCTCCATTATGGACTAAATGTCTTGGTTGACATAACTTCTATTGAATGCAGTTTGAGCATGTGTCTTTCTGACTCAGAAATACCGGATCTTCCAAATTATAGTTTTCATTAAATTTCAGACATTAGTAATTTGTAGCAATACCATACTGCATCAACAATGAGTTCTTCAATTCCCACTTTTTTCGGTCTTGCTTTTCCTGCAATGCTATCCAAATTAAAGTCTGCTTCTCTATCAATCAACTTTATATATTTTTCTTTCAGCATTTCCAACATTATATCTATGACGTAGTAACGTGTAATTTGGTAAAGCTATCATGAAGCAAAAGTAGAATGACCTTAATGTGATTATAAAAAATGAAAACCTTTCAAAAGTATTTGAGCTAAATCAACTCACTTATTAATGAGACAAGGTAACAGTTAAAACAAATTCAAATAGTCTTTGAAGAGCTCTCCTCATTTTATGTAACAGATAGATGTTACATTTTATGTAACAGATAGATGTTTTCCATCATTCTGACAAAATGACCAATGTCCAAATTAACATGAAAATAATCTATACACATTCACAAATGAAGTATAAGAAATGAGGAGTGAATTTTTAAACCATTTTTGTTTATATGTGCCTTATTTGTTTTTATATCAGCTTTCCCTAACATATGTAGTGGCTCTTTCTGAAGGGAGAGAATAATCCAGTTCAAAATGCTATTACACAAGCCAACATATAATTATTGCCTATGGTGTTTCAGGCACTTTACTATGTAATCTAAACAGAACATCATGCAAGACTGAACAGCGTCTATTTTTAAGAAATTGAATATTATCTGTATGCTCTGATATCAAAGAAAATTGCGTGTCATTCAATTAAAATCTATTTTAATATAATCTATTATAATAATAAAATCTATTTTAATATAATATCAGGCTTAACTAGCTAGCTATGATGTATCACTCTATAAATGAAGAAAAATAATGTCAGATTCTAGTCTTTTCAAGCTGACAATCAAAATCAAAATATTTCAACCACAGAAATATTCTTTTATTTATTTATTTATTTTTTTACTTTAATTTCTGGGATACAAGTCCAGAATGTGCAGGTTTGTTACATAAGTAAACACATGCTGTGGTGAATTGCTGCACCTTTTAGCCCAAAATATTCTGTTTCTAAGTGATGAAACTATAAAAATGCTTTTGGGCATTGAGAGACCTTAACAAGAATATGTTTATTTGGAATATGTTTATTAGCCAAAGAATAAAAAATAAAAAGACATTTTGCACTAGGGGATAGGTTATAGCAACAACCCATGATTGAAAGGTGGGTATAATTGTCAGATCGAAAACACTTGAAAATAACTTACAGTATTCCATTAGTAAATACAGTTGTCTTTATTATTGATTTAGAGTTGGGGTGGGAAGGAATTTTCTTATAATTCATGAAATTTATTCTATCTTTTAACTCAGACATCTTTTCTCTGTCAGATATTATATACAAATACTAATGTTTCAAAATCCCAAGTTGTAGGGTTTTATGCTACACATATTTTAAACTAATTCCATGAATACAAAAAGTAAAATGTTAAGATCAAACTAAACCAATATGGATCTGCTAATTAATTTGAGAGGATTTCCTCTTGAGATGGAGTTTATAGATTCTTTCCTTATATAAAATCCCACAAATAACCTTTAAATTTAGAGCCAATTTTCTGACATTCACACTAAAAATGTGACTAAAGCATCATATCCTTTGGCAGACTTCCAACTTATTCGTTAACTCTAATCTGGAGAATATGGATGAATTGGTTTTGCTGATATAAAACTTGATCTGGTAGTTTTAGTGTCTGGTGAAACAAACAAAATCAGGCTCTAAGTGTCCACAGGTTTGGAAACCATGAGTAATATATTCTAATAGGACTACTAAAACTAATCTATCAACAGATGTTTAAACTAATTAACGTTTTTGGTGCTCATAAGTCATAATCACTTACCTCTTCCGGTAGGAAATACAGTATAATAGGCCAAAACTTGCATTTCACGGTGAAAATAACATGGTATATACAGAAAGCTTTGGCCAATCCTGTTTAACACTCTAAGTAAAAGTCATCCCTTTTCAGAAAACCAATTGCAAACTTTCAAACATACATAGTAGCTCTTTTCTACCAAAGTTCTGTATACCTAAAGATAATGAATGGATCTATGAAAATCTTAACTTTTGATTCACATATTTACTTTTTTATTAATATTCTGACTTATTAAAATTTTTATAGAATCATATGAATTTGAAAGCCTGCTGTACTTTCACTCTGTACTCTCTCCTCTGAAAAACAAAGTAAGAAAAAGGATAGCTTGCAAAATGTTCTTTTCCTGAGAAAATAACTTAATCATTAGTAATACTTTGTGCCATGTTTCTCCAGGGATTCTCGTTTATAATTTTTTCAATCATAGAAATATATTATTCATTAAAAATGTACCAGTTTTAATTGAAAATAGACAAGAAAAAGTGGCTAGAATCCAGCCTTTATTACTGAAAGTTGTATTTCATAAAAAAAATCCCTATTTAATTTACTATATGTTTTCTACTATAAATTTGATAGATATGTTCATCAGAGTACTGTCAGGTCATTAAGTATCATTAAAGAATTACTAAATATAATCAGTTACACTCTTTAATCATGAGATTTACAAAGCTGTAAAGATGAAATTATCATAACTATCAAAAGATGTGATACATACATTACCAAAAAAAACCCGTAATTCTCAACAGGTTCTTTGCTCAATCTGTTTCCAAAATCTACCAAGGAAATTGATTTTGTGGAATTCTCCACGAACTTGAGACAATTAATTAAACCAGATTGTCTTTATTAGAACAGTAATGTTTAGCAGTAACCCCAAAATGAAGAAACAAGTTATATACATACCATAAATTACAAATTAGGTAAAGACAAAATATTAATAAATTTTATTACAGGAACACATATCTTCAGTCCAAACATGTTCCCAGTTTTTGTCACTAAGTATATTCTGTAAAATGTGATATGAAAAATTAAATGGCCATTAATTATCACCATTTGTTTGCATCTTGGCTGAGAAACAGCTTCAAATGCTTGATAATTTTAAGAAACTGTGTGAGCTTTCTGTATATTCAAGCCAGCTACCTTGGAAATCCCCCAAGCCTCTTAATTACCTGGCTTTATTTATAAAAATAGCATGCTGTGATACTATCAAAGACACTAAACACATTCAACTTTACCAAGAATCTAGTGGGAATAGTAGATATATGAATAGGAGAATCATGTAATTTTATTAAAATACATACACTTAGATAACATATGAGTTACATAAGAAACTATGGTATAACCTTTGAAGTTTCCCTAAAAATGACTACATTATTATTATTTTCTCAGTTTCAACTTTTTATGAATGATCATTGTTGCTTACAAAAGAAACACCTGAAATGTTAATACAAAGAATGACCTAACTGCCTAGTCAATGTCCCTTCTCTTTATCTTCCTTATTTGTGTTGGTCATAGGCCTATTCAATAGTAGTCCCGTCCTCAAATTCTCTTACAGATGGAGGAGATAATGGCATGATATTCCCTTAAAGAAAAAATGTGAAAGTACATGTTTATGATATTTGCCTACCTTTACATTCTGCCTGACTTGCTAACAAAATGCGTAGAAGTGACAGAATTCATAGAATGCATATGTTGTTGCAGATAACAGGATCTCATTCTTTTGATGGCTAAGGAGCACTCTACTGTATGTATATATCGCCTTTTCTTTATCATCTGTTGCTTCCAAAGCCTAGGTATTATGAGCAGTGCTGCAACAAACGTGGGTGTGTAGATATCTCTTCAATATACTGATGTTCTCTTTGGGGGATATATACCCAACAGCGGGATTGCTGGATCATATGGTAGCTTAATTTCTAGTTTTTGGAAGAACCCCAAAACTGTTCACCATTATGGTTATACATTCATACCAACAGTGTATGAGGGTTCCCTTATCTTCATATCCTTGCCAGCATTTGTTATTGCCTGTCTTTTGGATAAAGCCATTTTACCTGGGGTGAGAGGAAATCTCATTGTCGTTTTGATTTGAATGTCTCCAATGATCAATTATGTTAAGTACATTTTTATACACTTGTTTGCCATTTGTTTGTCTTCCTTTGGGAAATGTCTATTCAAATGTTTTCTCCACTTTTTGATCAGATTATTAAATATTTTTCCTAAACAGTTGATTGAGCTCCTTGTATATTCTAGATTTTTTGTCACATGGGTAGTTTGCAAATATTTTTCCCATTCTGTGGGCTATCTCTTCAGTTTGTTTATCATATCCTTTGCTATGCAGAAGATTTTATTTTTCTTTTTCAAATATTTTTTATTGAAATGACAGTAAAATAAAAAAAGCAGTGATCATTTTAACCAAACTTTTACTTTACAAATATAAAAATATAACCAAAACTTCAGTCTCTTTTATACATTTTCCATAAACGTAATACCTAAAAAGTGATCAAAGCCAAACTATAAATTATGTTTGTACACTGTGATGTGAACACATAACCAAATTTTAACTTTACAAAGACACTGACCTTTCTCTCAACAGAACAGCATCATCAACATATTTCCCCAACTTATCCCTATTTTTATGATACAATCCGTGATAAATATAAAATACATGTAAACTGGCTTAATCTAGACTTATCTAGGTTTTAGTGCATTTTTTCCACAAAAAGCAAGCTTAATAAATATAATACAAGCTAATATTAAAATGTGCTTTATGGCCTAGGTCAAATTACAGTATTAAGTGTCTCATCACATTTTTGAACAAAGGAAACGAGTCCAGTTTAACCCAAATAATAAGTGATGTATAACACATGAAGTAAGCGTGGGAAGCTTTGTAACTTGATGTGATCCTATTTGTCCAGATTTGCTTTGGTTGTCTGGTCTTGTGGGGTATTGCTCAATAAATTTTTGCCCAGACCAATGTCCTGCAGATTTTCCCCAAACTTTTCTTGTAGTAGTTCAATAGTTAGAAGTCTTAGATTTAAGTCTTTAATCATTTTGATTTGATGTTCATATATGACGAGAGATAGGGTCTAGTTTTACTCTTCCGCTATGACTCTCCAGTTTTCTCAGCACCATTTATGGAAGAGACTGTCTTTTCCCAAGTGTGTGTTCTTGGCACCTTGTCAAAAATGGGTTCTCTATAGATGTGTGGATTTGTTTCTGGGTTTTGTATTTTGTTCCACTGGTCTATGTCTCTGTTTTTATGCAAGTACCATGCTGTTTTGTTGTTCTACCTCTGTAGTATAATGTGAACTCAGGTAATGTGATTCCTACAATTTTTTTTTTCTTTTTGCTTAGGATAGCTTTGGCTATTCCTGAGCTTCTGTGGTTCCCTATGAGTTTTAGAATTCTTTTATTACATTTCAATGATGAATGTCATTGGAATTTTCTAGGAATTATATTGAATCTATAGATTGCTATGAGAAGCATGGACAATACATGAACATGAAATACATTTGTTTCCATTTCTTGGTGCCTTCTTCAATTTCTTTTATGAATGTTTTATAGTTTCAATTATATACATCTTTCTCTTCTTTGGTTAAATTAATTCTTTGTATTTAATCTTATTTGTGCCTATTGTAAATGGAATTTTTAAATTTTATTCTTCAGAATGTTCACTGTTGGCATATAGAAATGTTACTAATTTTTGTATGTTGATTTTGTATCCTACAACTTCACAAAATTTATCAGCTCTAATAGTTTTCCTTTATAGTCTTTAAGTGTTTCCAAATATAAGACTATATCATCTGAAAGCAGGGATAACTTGACTTCTACCTTTCCCATTTGGATGCCCTTTATTTTTTGCTCTTGTCTGCTTGTTCTACTTAGGACTTTCAGTACTATGTTGAATAATAGTGGTGGAATTGGGAACATTTTTATTGTTCCAAATCTTAGAAAAAAGGCTATCAGTATTTCCCCATTCAGTATAATACTAGCTGTGAGTCTGTCATATGTGGCTTTTTATGTCTATCCCCAGGTTTTTGAGGGATTTTTTAATTATGAAAAGATGCTAAATTCTACCAATGCCTTTTCAACATCAATTGAAATGATCATATAGTTTTTAGCCTTCATTCTGAGGATGGATATATCACATTTATTGATTCTCATATGTTGAACTATCTTTGCACCCCAAGGATAGGCCCCACTTGGTCATGATGAATGATCTTTCTAATGTTTTATTGAATTTGGTTTCCTAGAATTATGTTGAAGATTTTACATCATTGTTCATCAGAAATATTGGCCTGTAGTATTCTTTTTCTGATTTGTCTTTCTGTCGTTTTAGTATCAGGGTATTATAACACTGTAACTGTTGTGTGTAAACTCTTATCCTAACTAGAAAGAGTAAAAGATGAACCAGTAAAAAATAATAACTACAATGACTTTAAAATTTGGACAGTACGAGATAAATAGAAACAATAAAATATTATAAAGTGATGTGATGAAGTTAAGCTGAGATGAAGTTAAGATGAGATGAAGTTTTTATTAGTCTTATTTTGCCCTTATGTTTGTTGCTTATGGAAGCAGTGTTAAATGTTAGCTTAAAATAATGGATTATAAAATAATATTTGCAAGTCTCATGGTAACCACAAACCAAAAACATGCATTGGAAAAAGAGAAAATAAAAAGCAAGAAACTAAAACATATCACCAAAGAAAATTCCTGTGAAAGAGAGAGAGAAAGAGAGAGAGAGAGAGAGAGAGAGAGAGAGAGAGAGAGAGAGAGAGAGAGAGAGAGAGA
>JAPYYA010005038.1:0-11172 GCA_028533165.1 Leontopithecus rosalia | reverse complement strand
CCCAGGGACAGCCGCCCACCCCCTCAGCCCGAGGACGGTTGCCCATGCCCCTCAAGAGGAGCTGCCCTCTTTTGCCTGCCACAGCCCTGGGCTGATGCTCTCAGGCAGCCCCACAGTCTCACCTCAGGGTGGGTCCAGCTCAGCTCCACTCGCCCGGGACTCCAGGCTCCTCCTCACCTCTGGTCTAGTAGGAGATACCCATGTTGCAGGAGACAGTCTCCCCTGCGCAGAGGGCTGGAGAGCCAACGCCTGAGTGCTGTTTTGCCGCCTACTCAAAAGAGCACTGGAGCCTGTGTGAGGAAACGGACATGTGCTCCCAGGACCTTTGGAGAATCAGATTTGAAAAATAAAATATTTACTGGGGTGTGAGATCAAAACTCAGAAGCAAACAATATAACCTAGGTCTAGCTTGGAAAAAAAAGACTCAGTCTGAGGCCAAAAATCACTCCTGGGGCATCTGTGAGCATTCTGCACCAGAGCCTGTACCAGAGGGTGACGAGGCCAGGAGGAGGCTGCGCCCCAGGGTCCCGGGGTAGGAAGAGGAGTCCCGGGCGCTGAGGCAGACGGGGTCCAAGGTGCTGCTGATTTGGAGGGGAGCGAGACAGGCCTCGGAGGGCAGCTCCTGAGCACGGAGTAAGGACAAAATACGGTGGACGGGGCTCAGCTTTTTCTAGTCAACCTGCTTTTGAAGCCTCTCTGGCACCTGTGCTGAGCTCTGATGGGTGGAGAAGGGGCTGGTTTCCAGCACAGGCCGGGTGAAGGCTCAGAGGCTGGGAATACAGAAGCCTCTATCTGGGCCGGGGAGGCATTTACAGACCAGGCTGGTTTTAGGAAAATGTTCCCATTCCTTAAGAAGGTTTGGAGCAGATGATCTCAGGGAGGTGCTGCTGGGCCGGGAGCGGGCTGTGTGGTGGTTTTTAACAGCCTGGACAGACAGAAAAGGGCAGGACACAGAGAGAGGGCACGGGGGCCCATCTCCATTTACACAGCCGGCATCCTCAGAAGGCACAGCCTTGGGTGGGCAGCACCCAGCTGGGTGGCTCTGTGTCTGCTCCTCTTGGTGCTGCTCTGGACTGAATATCAGATTTGGGGAATGGATGTTTGTCGAGGGGGGGTGGGGAATAACCTCCAGAGTGAGCCCACCCAGCAGGAAGGGAGGTGGGAATTGTCCCAAAAGTGGGGGGAGATTTTCCACAGGAAATATTGGGAGAGACAGCAAGGCAGCCAGGCTTGGAGCCTGGGGTCCTGGGAGCCCCCTGCATGGGGCTCAGGCTAGGTCTCACACTTGTCCTGGGAGGACTGACCAGGTTCGGGTTCTCTGCTCTCACCCACTAATTCTAGACCTTCAGGAGGGTCTGCGACATCCACATTTGACCTCTGCTCATGGTCCTGGGGGTGCAGCGGGCAAGTGGGGAAGGAACCCTGACGAGTGGGTAGTGCTCGCTGAGACCATGGGCCGGGACCCCTGTGACAGCCCAGCAGGGCAGCGCCGCAGGGGCTGGGAGTATGCTGGCGGGTACAGAAAGGGAGCAGGGGCCCCCACAGGATCCGGCCCAACTTGGAAGAAGGAAGCCTCACCCTGCAAGAGACCCAGTATGTCCCAGACCTGTGCCCCCAGCCCAGGGCCTGGTCAGGGCAAGGACGCCAACCCAGCAGGTCTGGGGGGTTTTCCTGGAGCAGCGCCCGCAGGGCAGGAAGGAGGGAAGCAGGGGACGCCTGGACGCGGGAGTACCCTGGGGCACCGTCGTCACTGTCACAACCGTGAGGACTGAGCCAGCAATCATGGGGTTCCTCCCAGCCGCCCTCAGAACGAAACCGTGCACGGCTGACGGGGGCCTGTGAGCCCAGCGAGTCACCTCCCCTCATCGATTCTGGAGCCAACACACTTTCCTTTGTGGTTTATGTTTTCTCCTAAGTTGACTCACAGGTTCCCGCCATTGTGTATCTGTGTGTTCCTAGATTCATACAGACGGGAAACCCGCAGTCTTTTTCGGAAGAAAGGTGGCGTATAAACACAAACGGATGAAGGGTGTGCATCCACCAGCGAGGGCACACTTCAGAGGGCGACACGCTGCTCAAATCCACGAGTGATGATTGTGCAACCAATTCAGCTCTCGCTAACTGAGCCCGCTCTACTTTTAATGAATTGACTGGAAGTTTGTACAGGTTAAGATAATGGGATCTTCAAGCTGCCAGATAAAGAAAGGCTTATTGAAATACCTCTGTTAGCCCTCACTTGTAAGCCACATACTTTGCTTAGGTAAATGGCATGAACTTGGCTTATTTTCACGAATCAGGGATTCATATCTGTTTATTCTGCCGTGTTGTGGCTGTTTCCTTTCCTTTTCTGCCTTCTCTACGTCTCTGTGATTGTTTTTTGTTTGTTTGTTTGAGACGGAGAGTGGAGTGGTACCATCTGATCTCAGCTCACTGCAACCTCCGACTCCCTGGTTGAAGCCTCCCCAGCAGCTGGGATTACAGGTATGTGCCACCACGTCTGGTGAATATTCGTATTTTTAGTAGAGATGGGGTTTCACCATGTTGGCCAGGATGATCTCGATCTCCTGACCTCGTGCTCCGCCTGCCTCGGCCTCCCAAACTGCTGGGATTACGGGCATGAGCCACCACGCCCGGCCATCTTTTAGACCATAGTCCGCTGTTACAGCCCCAGGCTTAGCACAGGGAATGGGACGGAGGGGCTGGGAGATGCTTATTGAATGTTTGGTGAAAAATGAAGTTGGGGGAAAGCACAGAAGTGAGTTGGGGGGCGAGGGGCGGCTGTCAGGAAGCATGACCTCCCCTCCTGACCCTCCAGCATCCAGGGACAGCGGCAGAAAGAGGAGAAGAGTGACCAGTGGGAGGGAGGGCATGAAGCAGGCCTCTGACCACGAAGACCCCGTCTCCACAGGGGGAGTGGAAGGGAGCGCGTCCACACGTGTCTGTGGCACGGAGGCCGAGGGAGTTTGAGGATTATGAGCGGCTTGGTGATTCCCTCCCTCTCCCACTGCCACAGGATGAGGCCACACGAGGTCTGGCAACAGCGGTGGCTCCAGCTGAAGAAAACCCTGGGTGGTCACACGGGCGTGATGGGCAGCTGAGTTCTCTGTCCATTTCTTTCCAGCAAACACTGCCCGATTCACGCTGGTGAGGACATAGAAGAGGGACCCGCTCTGCGTCTCAGGCATTTCACGCCTGTGGTGACGCGTGTGGCAGCTCTTACTTGGTTCTGTGGGTTCTGCTGGGTTCTGCTTCAGTGTGAAACTCTGCAGATATGCAGAGGGGATCAGCTCTGGTTTCTGATCAAGCAGGAAATCCCTCGATCTCACTTAAAAATGAAACTGGAAGACCGCACAACTTTATAGCAATGCTTCAATGGCCAGACATGGGACAGGAAGATTTGTAACAGAAAAATATATGGTGAAATGACATTTCCTGAGTTTTTTTTGCTAACCAGTCAGAAAAGTTCCCATGAGTGAGAGAGGGTTCCTAAGAAACACGCTACCGTACTTACTGAAAGGTCTTCACTGATCTCCAAGTTTCACACACAGGAGACAAAACCATGGCTGTGAGGAAGAACTTGGAAATCCCAGACCACGATGAAGACCCAGCCCTACGGTCCTACAGGATGACGCGTCCAAGCTTACAGTGTCATCCCTTGTCTTAAGGAGCCTCAGGAGTTAATGACGGAACTTTTGGGTTTTAATCAAGTGGGTTCTGTGCTGAGGTCTTACGGCTTTGCAGGGTTTGGAGACAACTGAGGGGCATCGGCCTTGAAATTTGTGGCAATCACTTAATTTACCAGCGAGGAATTCCATTGCTGGGAACTGGCGGGGCAGTTTTGTGAAGAAGGAAGGCAGGTGGGAGGGAGAGAGAGAGAAGGAAAAGGGGTATGAGAAAGGATGGTTTTTATGGTTTACAAAATTAATGGAGAAGGAGCCACGGAGTAAGTGTGTGCGTGTCGG
The DNA here is from genome assembly GCA_028533165.1 of Leontopithecus rosalia. Lineage (NCBI taxonomy): Eukaryota > Metazoa > Chordata > Mammalia > Primates > Cebidae > Leontopithecus > Leontopithecus rosalia. The sequence continues at coordinate 7,210 of JAPYYA010005038.1, read as the reverse complement.
ATGGCTCTTGGTGAACCACAGCCTGCTTATTTGGATTGCTGTGGAGAGCCGCCGCAGTAAGCTGGCCTCACTGTGGGAACGGCGTCCACGGCTGCGCGGCACAGCCCCTGCGCCAGGAATCTCACAGGATCCCGGGAGGACAAACCTAAAGCTGCCACCATTGGAAATTTCCAAAAGAGCATGGCTTTGTCAGGTGTTCTTGGGGGTGAAATAGTTTCACAAACCACACAAGCAAATAAGTGACCTCTGGTTGCTTGATATTCATTCCCCTCTTTGCTTTGATTTTAAACCTCTTTTGGAGGGATATTTCCTTGGTTTCTTTTGTTAGAAAAGTTTCTTCCCCTCAAAGAAGAATATTTTCAGTGCTACAAACTCCAAAGCATAAGGACTTTGGATGAACTTTCTGTTGAAACACAGCACTTAAGACAGCAAGGTCTGCAAATCTTAGCTTTTAGCCCAGTGAAGTCTGACAGCCTAACACCTTCAAGCAGCCTCCACTCAGGACAGAATCCGGCCTGCTGCACATTCGTTACCACAGATCCGTCTTGCCCAGTTTTATGAACTCCACGCAAATAAAGCCACACAGCACGTGGTTTTCCGTGTGTGCCATTTTCCACTGAACGTCCGGTCTGTGGTTCATTTGTGTGGTTTTCGGTGTCTGTGGTTTTTTTGTTGTCGTTTTTCTGTTATGTTTCATGTTAAATACACATTTACTCCATTGCTGCTTCTCCATAAATTTCCTAAACCATAAAGACTGTTCTTTCTCATATGCCGTTTTCTTCTCTCTCCCTCTCACAATTTATTTAACCAATCAAGTACTGATGGATGGTTTTTGGTTTTAGGCTATGACGAACAAGGTGGATACAAACAAGTCTTCGGGTGCACATGGGAATGCGTTGCAGGTGGCTACCTGCCTAGAAGTGAGGCTGCTGGGTGTGACAGAATTCACGCATGCTGCGGTATAAGGCACTATCAAATGTCTCCCCGGTGGCTTTACTGATTTACATTCTCACCAGCGAAGGATCAGAGTCCAGCTGCTCCAAGTCTTTTCCAGCATGTGATGTTCAAGTGCAGGCGTTCTGGCAGTGAGGGATGGTATTTCACCGTGGCTTTAATTTGCATTTGCTTGATGATTAACGAGGTTAAGCACATTCAGATGTGCGTATTGGTCATTTGAACATCTTTTATGCAGTGCTTGCTTAAGTCTTTTTCTGATTTAAATTCTCGTCAATTTGTTATTGATTTGCAATGTTTTATATTACATATATATCCATATATATATGAATGTATGTCCTTAAATTTTAGATGAGTTATATTTCAGAAATATATATATATATATTACATTTCTTCTCTCAATTACTGCTTTTTATTCTCTCAATTGAGCAGAAGGTCTTCATTTTCATCAAGTCCTATTTGTCAATCTTTTCCGTTGTGGGTGGGCTTTCGTGTCCTGTTTAGGAAAGCTTAATGAACATTAAGATATTTTCCTATGTAATCTTCTAGAAATTCAACAATTTCACCTCTTGCTTCCCAGTTTGATAGTAACTTGGAAATGATTTTTAAATATATCATATTGCAGGGATTCAGGTTCATGTCATTACTCACACATAGCGGACCTGGTGATTGTGAGCCAAAGAAAGAGGAGGTTCATACATTTGGAAAGGAGGGCTTTGTTTCTTGTGAAGAGTGAAACAGTGGCCCTTTTGACAGGCTGGGAAGTGAGGCCTCCAGTCAGAAGTTGGAAACAGATACTTCATGGGTGGAAAGAATAAGACAAAAATTTATTCAGAATGGGACATTCAATAAACATACTTTATAAGCTACAAAAACCAGGAATATTTATGGAAAGAAGGACATGCACACGTGCACCTGACCGTCCTGCCTCTCTGTGGATGGCACGATCAAAAGCTGGCGGTGTTAGCGTGATCTGAGGGTGGCGTTTTTGGCCCTCTGACTTCAAAAGGTGACGCAGAGGATATGAAAACCCTCCCTGCACACTCTGCAGAGTGCCAGAGCCGCTGCACGGCCAGTGGTCTCCGATCAGGAAGGAAGGCTGTTCCTTGTTGAGTCAAGACCTTAGAAAGGGAGGGGGAGTGATGAGGCCGGGGAGTCAGCAGTGGAGCAAGTCTCCCAAAGGGCTGGTGTCTGTTTCACTCTTAGGGAAGGAAGACTCACGGCGGTAACGAGGGAGCGGTGCAATGAGGCGCATCCCACCTCCCATCCCATCATGGCCCGGAACTCAGTTCAAGTTTTCTGGGGTCCCCTTGGCCAAGAGGAGGGCTGTTCAGTCAGCTGGGGGGCTGCAGATTTCGCGTCTTCTCCCCACAGCCCTGCACTCTTACCTCAGTCGTCATTGAGTGCTTGTACGTGTGTCTCTGTTTCCAGAATTTCTACTGTGATTTGTTGACCTTGCAGCAACACTATTTTCATTGCTTTTGGCTGACAAAAGTTGTCTTGATGTCTGGTAATGAGAATGCTTCAGCTTTGTTCCTCTCCGTCAAGACTGTCCTCGCTGGTCTGGCCCCTGTGGCTCTCCATATGTATCTTAGTATCCACTCGTCAATTTTCACCAAAAACAAAACTAAAGCCTGCAGAAGTTTTGACTGGTATTGTATTGAATCTGTAAGTCAATTTGGGCTCAGTTGACAATTTTGACATTTAATCCTCTAGTTTTCCAGAGTAGTGTATGCCTATCTTTACATAAACCTCTTTAATTGGTTTCAAGAACATTTTTTTCAGTCTTTTAGAAAAGTTTTGCAAATTTTTGTTAGATTTATTTCTTGGTATTAATGTTCTTACGGTATTGCAATTATTTTTAAATTTCATTTTCTAGATATGCTGGTATATAGAAATGCAACTGAATTTTGAATGTCGAACCCATATTCAGCTGTCTTAAATTAACTTATTAATTTAAATATAGTTGTTTTGAAATTCTACATTCAAAATATTTTTGTTTGGATAAATAATGAAGGTTTTGTTTACTTCTAACTGTAACTTTTAAATTCCTTTTCTTCCCTCACTGTCTCAGTTAGTACTTCTCGTGCAATACTGAAGGAAATGGAGATAGTGGAAATCCTTGTCTCATTTCCAGTGCTGTCAGCTGTGCCTTCAGAATACTCCACTATTGCACAGATATTTTGTAAATAGCCTTTGTCATATTTGGGAAATATCCTAATGCTTATGGTTAACTGCGGTTTCTTTTTGTTTTTTATGTAAATCATGAATAGATGCTGAGTTTTATTGTATAATATTTCTGCAGTGATTGATATTATCATATGGTTTTATCCTTTATTCTGTTATGTTGCTTTAGTATGACTGATTTTAAATATAAAACCTATTTCCATTAATAAAATACATCCTACTCGGCTTAACATGATTCCTTTTACATAGTATTATAAATAATAACTTTTTATTCTTATGAAATATCCTTTTTATCTTCAGTAATACTCCTTGCTTTTAAAGCAGTGGTGTCTAACCTTTTGGCTTCCCTGAACCACATTGGAAGAGGAATGTCTTGGGCCACACGTAAAATACACTAACATTAATGACAGCTGATAAGCTAAAAAAAAAAATCACACACACAAAAATCTGCTAATGCTTTAAGAAAGTGTAGGAATCTGTTTTGAGCCACGTTCAAAGCCATCCTGGGCTGCATGGGGCCCACGGGCAGAGGGTTGCACAAGCTCACAGAGTCTGTCTACACGTTTTTTAAAACTGGGTATGTTTGCTTTTGAATTGGGTGGTACATCTTGTTCAGTCTTTTACCCTGTTACTTCTTTGTGCTGATGTACCATGGGGTCGTTTATTCTATCAAGGAGAGATCATCTGTTTTCAGTTAGCGTACTCAGTCCGTTTACAGCCAACACCGTCACTGTTACGTTTTATTTTAAATCCACCACCCGATATTTTCTATTTGCCCCTTGTGCTTTTTATGATGGAATCAAGATTTTTACTACTCTATTTCTGCCTCTTGGCTCATTGCTGACATTTTTGCTATTCCAATGGTTACTTTATACCAAAAATTCACCGTTGACATCCCCTGTCCTAAACGGTGACATTTACATCGCGTAAGTCATTGCACTTTTCGTGCTTTGTCTTGCATTTTATCCCAGCTTTCAGGTGCATGAAACATTTTTATTATTGTCTTAAATATTAGATCTTTATGTAGGTTTACTTCAAAAACTTACCCTTTTGTGTATCCTCTCTTACTTTTAGCATTTCCTCTCTTCCGAAACGCTTGTCCTGCCTCATGTCCGTGAGCTCTGACTGTCTGCAAACACCTTTGTTTCCACCTTCCTTTTGGAAAACCGTCTTTCCTGTGTGTGGATCATTGTTCGTGATCTGTAAGCCCGTCAGTGCCCTCACTACATGCCTTTGGGTTCTGTCTGTTTAGAAGTGAACTGACGCTCTAACTGTGTTATCTTCTCTCAGTACTTTTTTTTTTGAGATGGAGTTTCGCTCTTGTTACCCAGGCTGGAGTGCAATGGCGCGATCTCAGCTCACCACAACCTTCGCCTCCTGGGTTCTGGCAATTCTCCTGCCTCAGCCTCCCGGGTAGCTGGGATTGCAGGCACGCGCCACCATGCCCAGGTAACTTTTTGTATCTTTAGTAGAGACGGGGTTTCACCATGTTGACCAGGATGGTCTCGATCTCTTGACCTCGTGATCCACCCGCCTGGGCCTCCCAAAGTGCTGGGATTACAGGCTTGAGCCACCGCACCTGGCCTGTCTCGGTACTTTTAAGGTTTATCTCTTTGTCTTTGGTTTTCAGATTTATTCTGATGTCACTAGTGTCGAAAGCTAAATCTGTGAAAAGTCTGAGGTTTTGCTCTCCCCATTCCCGAAGTCCTAGGTGAGTGTGGCTATGGGTTTGATAAGGAGCTAGAGCTCAGGGGCTCTGGGTCCCACCACGGACTGTGGGACTGACTGGCCTTTGCCCTGGATGCTGAGCAGACCTGCCTTTTCCTCTCTGGAGGGAGGCACTGTGTGCGTCTCCCAAGGCTACTCACTGAGCAAACATACTTGAAGAGAGGGTGGGAGGCCACTGGGTCTCAATGGCCCAGCCCGCAGCCCACTAGGGACCCCAAGATCCACGTGGGGAGCTGTCTCCACAACGGCCGACATTGTTTACACACTGGTCACGTCTGGAGAATTTTCCCGAGGACACAGGCCGCCACTGTGATTGATCTGACAGATAGGAACCACACCCACTCCATCTGTGCCTGGCAGCCCTGAATTCAGGCCACTGACCACAGGCCCCTCGTCCAAGGGCGCTGGGCTGATGGTGGAGGGAACCTGCATGCACTCAGTCCCTTCCCATCATCGAGTGCCAGAGGTGCCCTTAATCTCAGCTGACTTCCCTAAACTTTGTGATCTTTAACATTGTCGTCCCTTCACTTTTATTTAAATTTTCTCCCTTCTAATTCTTTCACAAACTGTATCGACCCATGAGACCAAAGCCCCAGATAAACTGAAAAACAATGTCCTGGATGGATGAATCTTCAAGCCTTCTAGGGAGATATGTGAATGAAACACTCAGACATCCTTTTATCCCCGAATCTCCGCTTTGTAACATGATTCCCTTCCAGCTGTGTCTAACTTAGAAAGGTCTCTCACATTGCTGTGGTCTGAATGTTGGTGTCTGCCTCAAATTCATGCGGGAGGCTAACCTTCAAGGTAGCAGTATGACAAGTTGGAACCTCTGGAAGGTGCTGGGGTCACGAGGATGCAGCCCTCATAAGTGGGGTTAGTGCCCGTATAGACAGGACCCTGAGGGCTCCCTCGCCTGTCCCGCCATGTGAGGACACTGTGAGAAGGCACCATCTGCCAACCAGAAATTGAGCCCTCCGCAGACATCCCCTGGCAGCCCCTTCATCTTAGACTTCCAGTCTCCAGAACTGTGGGCAACAAATGTCTGTTTTTTCTAAACCCCCTCATCGAGGGCACTTAGTTATCACAGCCCAAACCAAAGAAGACCCGCGTTTATCCAATACCCACTGAACGGGTTTCCTCCTTCTGTCCATGAGGCCACTGCTCTGACATGCCCCAGCGGGAGGTGAGAGCTTGGCATTTCTGATTAATCTTATGCTCATCTTACCCTCACGCTGCAGCATGTCAGGTACTCCTGATTCCCCTCCGCAGAGGGTCCCCTGTCTCCTGCTCCTCCTCTGCCCCTCACCGCCTGTCTGCCCTGCCGTCATCTTCCGTCCTGTCCGGCCTCCCCCAGCCTCGGTCCCCCTCCCCCTGTCTGGAGGATGCTCTGGGTCTGACCCCTGCCTGCTTTTTCATGTATTTGTTTTGTTGTTTTTTTCCTATCAACTGTTGTTGGAGCTAAAGTGCCTTGTAGACCGTCTGTCTTCGCCCATCTGGGTGGCCTTGTCTGTGGCTCCCTTGGCTGACTGCTTCGTGCTTTGCACTTTATTTTCTGTCTTCCATACGCCTGAGTCTTCTTTACTTCTAGGTATTTAAAGCCGCCTTTCTGCTCCTGGCGTTTGCACCTTTCCACACTCTGTCCACCCTTTCAGAGTCAGTTCAGAGGTCACTTCTTTCGGTGAGAGCTTCTCCTCTCCGACTGAAAAGGATTTCCCCATTCTCCAGGACCCTTTTCCAGTCGTACGCCACGTTTTTTTTGCATCAGAAACATTCTGGCTGTGACAATTTGAAAAATGTTGTCAGCTGGCATCTTACTGACTCCCCAGTTGTCTTGGGAGGTGGGGCTTCCAGTGTGTTTCCCGCCGAGCGGGGCTCACAGCTTGCCTTCTGCTTGCCTGGGGCTGCTGCCCAAGGATACTTGTTGTTACACTGAATATTTTTCAATCTAACGACCAAAACAAACGTGGGTTTTTTTCCTGCCTCGGTACTATAAACCTTCTAAACATACTTTCTTTGCAATGTGTAATTGCATCAACTTATTCGGGAAATATCATGCTCGTGTGTATTTTAGATTTGCAGATGGACACATCATTCCCAGCGCTGTATGGACCCTAGGTGCAATTTCCATTGCATTAATATTCACTGTCTTTGTAAGGCAGGGTTTAGTTTGACTCACTGGTTAATTTCACGTGTATGATAAGGCATCCCACACTTCTTAACCACACTTTTTTGCAAGACTTCTGTAACTACCTTAATCGATGCCTTTCAAGGTACCCAGGCTCTGGAAAGGAGAGTGGAAACTGAGAGAATGAGTGGAACCAGCTTCCTGAGCAAGCAC
>JAPYYA010005037.1:0-11173 GCA_028533165.1 Leontopithecus rosalia | reverse complement strand
TCTGTTGATACTGTCTTTTGATGCACACAAGTTGTTAATTTTTAGGAAATCCAGTTTGTCGTATTTTCTCCTTTTGTTACCTGTGCCTTTGGTATCATATCCAAGAAATCAGAACCAAATCCAGTATCATGAAGCTTTTCCCCTATCTTTTCTTCTAGAAGTTTTATAGTTTTAGGTCTTATGTTTAGGTCTGTGATCCATTTTGAGTTAATTTTTGTATAGAACGTAAGGTAAGGGATCCACCCTTTTGCATGCAGAATCCCATTTTCTTACCTTTTCTTGATACACTGTCCTTCCTCATTGAATGGTCTTGGCCCCTGTGTTGAAAGTCGCTTTATCATGTATTCAATGGTTTGTTTCTGGGCTCTCTACTCATTAGTCTACATATCTGTTTTATGCCGGTATCACACTGTTTTGTTTACTGTAATTTATTGACTTTTAATATTATAGCTGCTGTTTTCCCTTGACTAATAACTCTGTCCTGCCCTAAGGCACAGCTAACCTTCTTGGAAATTTGCATTGCCCCCGTTCCTACTCACTCAGCTCTAGTTCAGTCTTCAGTGCTGCTTCATGTCTCACTGCTCTTCTGAAACTGCTATTGCTGTGGTCACTGAAGATCTCCATAATTTCAAATCCAGTGGATGCCTCCGTATCTTTTATCTTACTTGATTTTTGTATACCTCATTCTTGAAATATTTTTCTTTTTTTTTTTTAATTCTAGGCTATCACATTTTTTACAAATGTTTTCCTTTATTTTAATCTTTTTTTTAAAACCTCAGTTTCCTTTTTTTATTTTTTAAACCAGCCCTCTGCTGGTCCCCAGATATGTGTTCTTTTTGTTTGATTTCATTTAGGTTTGAAGTATCAGCTTCTAGCCTCAGTAGAGATGTGTAACTTGCTGCCATTTTTTCTCACCATATAACTATCATTCTGAATTATCTAGAAGAGTCTATATATATTTTAATGTAAGTTTCATTTAATTGAGTTCCTAGATTCCTTCCTTGGTCCTCTGTTCTTTTCACTATAAGGTCTCCCTTGGAAACTATCCATTCTTATAGTTTTAGCCATTGATTTTAGGCAGATGACTACCAACCTTGCATCTGGAACACTAATTTATTACTTTTTTGCTGCTTTTCTGTTGGGTCAGTTTTTGTAGATCCTGTTAAGTGTTAGATCAAATATGAAACTAGGAAATGGCAAACAAGTTAATTACCTCAAGTTCTTTCATCTTGTTCTGAAAAGTAACTCTTCACATCAACATGATTTTATGGATTTTTTTCTTTATTCATGTGTTCAGTACACATGTGAGAGGCGGCTTCAGAGAGGAGTTGATAACTGAGGATGTCTTACAGGATAAGTCAAATTCTACTGGGTTGACAATGTAGAGAGTTTATTTTAGAAGAGACTTCAGATGCAGATGGACTTGGTACATCCTTCAGGGTGGGTACGATGTGGTAAATTACGGTGTCTCCAGATAGTTAGAAAGGCATTGTATTGGCATAATAATACCTTAAATGCCAGTCCAAGGAATTTAGATTCTTCTTGTTTATAGTAGGGAAACAATATGTTTAGCGATGGTTTCTAGCACACAGTAGTTGACTAATAGACAGTTTTCTCTGAGTGATAGAAGGATGTATGGAAGCTCATAGAGGACTACACTTACATTTTTGTGTGCTGCCTCATTACTGTCACTAATGTGTTCTCGGTCTCTACACATTCACAAGAGTTTTTGATGTCTTTGTTTTTTTTGAGATGAAGTCTTGCTTTGTTGCCTGACCAGGCTGGAGTGCAATGGCACGATCTCAGATCACTGCAACCTTCTCCTTCTGGGTTCCAGTGATTCTCCTGCCTCAGCCTCCCGAGTAGCTGGGACTACAGGTATGTGCTATCATGCCAGCTAATTTTTGTATTTTTAGTAGAGGCAGGGTTTCACCATGTTGGCCTGGCTGGTTTTGAACTCCTGGCCTTATGTGATCCGCCTGCCTCAGCCTCCCAGAGTCCTAGGATTATAGGCATGAGCCACTGTGCTCAGCCTCACAAGAGTTCTTGAATGAAAAAGTGTAGAGAATATTGAGTTAAGCATCTCCAAAGGAAAGAAAAGAAATGAAAATGTGACTGTAGTGAAATTAAATTATCATCAGAGATTCTTCCACCATTGTTTAAGGAAGAATATCTTAAGCCTGAATTTTAAAGATAGTTTTGAGTAGATTAACTTCCATTGGACATCCTGTAACATATGCCTTTCTTTGATGTCCAGTGCAACTGCAAGATATCTTTTTAAAAATATTTTAGGTGGTAGAATTACCCCATCACCTTTGAGAGATGTTCTTGGTAACTCCAAGTGCATTTGAAAAAGAAAACTTTATTAACTGAGTTAGTACCCAGGTACCATTAAAAGTCACTCAGTTGTTTCAAATTTTGTTTCTAGTTTTGGCAAGATCTGAGAGTATATTTTAGACTGGTAATAAAGAAGTCTTAATTTTGCTGGGCTTGCGTACAAAGTACCTAAAATCTCTGTTGTGACAAAAGACAGAAAACTAATTAATTGTAAATCCAATATTTTGAACCCTGTAAGGATTTTTAGGCTTTTAGCTGCCAAATAAATAACAAGTGTAGGCCTCCCAAATCTTTTTCAGTGATGGAGAAAAGGTGCCAGCACCATTGACACTACCATTTTTACCCCACTCCTTCCACTTGTTCTAGCATTCTTTCTTTGCCTCTTGCTTTTTTTTTTTTTTTTTTTTTTTTTGAGACAGAGTTTCACTCCTGTTACCCAGGCTGGAGTGCAATGGCTCGATCTCGGCTCACTGCAACCTCCGCCTCCTGGGTTCCGGCAATTCTCCTGCCTCAGCCTCCCGAGTAGCTGGGATTACAGGCACGCGCCACCATGCCCAGCGAATTTTTTGTATTATGCTCTTACTTTTAAGGTAAAAATTCAAGTTGTTACAGTAGTACAGAATTCAGTAAATATTTTGGAAAACTATTAGTACTGTGAAATTGAGCTGTGTACTGTGTTAGTCACTATAATATGACATTTTATATAATTATAACATGCTTAAAACGTTCAGAGTGCTTTTTACATATATAGACTAGTTGACCTTAAAGTACTTATTAACCTAGAGAGAAAAATACGTGTTCTATTATCTTAAAAATAACTTGAAATTTTGAAAGAATAAATGACTTGCTCATGATTTGATGAACTTACTTTCTGTGGTATAACTGGACTGAAAGGCATGTTTTATGATACTCTGGTACTCCTTTTTGGGAGTGAACAAACAGAATGTTTGTTTTGCAATCATCTCAGCAGTTTCATCAAATACGATTTTGAAACAGACATTTTTCTTTATTCTCTGTCAAAATTTGGTGCACTTTATATGCACTGATTACCATTAGAAATAATCAGAAAAGTGGTGTGGATAAAAAGTTTTAAAAAATAAGTGCTAATCAGTAGAAACCTAACACATCTTAAAAAAAAATAGTTCTACTGCAACTTGACAGGTACACTTTCTAAGTAATTTTAGATATAAAACTAGCACAAATTGAGCTGGGCATGGTGGCTCATGCCTGTAATCCTAGCACTTTGGGAGGCTGAGGTGGGTGGATCACCTGAGGTCAGGAGTTCAAGACCAGCCTGGCCATCATGGTGAAACCCCATCTTTAAAAAGAAGAAAAAAAAATAGCACAATTAATTTTTATGGCATAGATATTTACTTTGATAGGACTGTGTTTTGTATTTTGCTTAAAGTATTTCACGTTCAGGATTTTATGCCTGTGTTAATCAAGGTGTCCTTTCTCTAAATAGGAGAATGTACTACTCATCACCTCCCACCTGTGAAAGCCCCACCTCACACAAAGAAGAAAACAACAAATCATTGTTTTTTTTGTGGAAAGAAAACAGGACTGGCTACTAGCTACGAATGCAGGCAGGTTCGCCAGCTGGAGAGGCCGAGATGCTTTCTTGTGGTAACCCAGCTTGGGGATTATGCAAAATAAAATATTTAAATTGCCTATTGATAACGTCATTAAGATGATGTTCAGATAGCTACCTTCAGTTGAACTAATCGGCTTAGGGGGTTTAAACCAATCTGAGAGTGTACCTTTTTTGTGTTATGATGAGCCTGTTTGGATTTTGTTTGAATGGCAGCTTGGAAGAGCCTCTCACTGAATATCTTTTAAAAATTTAACAAAAATAAATTAGAAGTCAATATAAAATAAATGAATAGTATATTTCCAAAAAAGTGAAATTTTTCTTACTATATTTATTTCATTAGTATTGATTGATATTCTTTAGGATAATGTATCATAGTATCTTGGATGTCTGCCCTTAGATTGAGGCCAGGCTTGAAAATAACTGCTGCTGTGGCTTTTTTTTTTTTTCTTAAAGACAAGGTCTCACTTTGCTATTTAGGCTGGAGTGCAGTAGTGCAATCATAGCTCACTGCAACGATCCTTCTGCCTCAGCCTCCCTAATAGCTAGGACTATAGGCATGTGCCACCATGCCTGGTTAATTTTAAAATTTTTTGTAGAGACAGATCTCACTATATTGCCTAGGCTGGTCTCGAGTTCCTGGCCTCAAGTGATCTTCTCACCTTGGCCTCCCAAAATGCTAGAATTTCAGGTGTGAGCTGCCACCATACCCAGCCCAATCACTGCTTTTCAGAGTATATTCTGTTCAAATGAGAACAGCTTGTTACTAGAAATATTTTTTAAAAATCACTTCATGACATAGATTTTACTATTTTAATTTTCTTATTACACTGAACTCAGAAATTCAGAATTCTTTCAGGTTTACTAGGTATAAGAAAAATCATAGGCATATTTATCAGCTTTTTGCAGTTTTACTACTGATAAAGAGTTCTATACCCTGTTTCATTCTATAATGGCTTCTTTATCATAAATTGTCATATTCATAGACAATTTGGTTTTTTGGGGGGTATTTATGCTTGTTTACCAATGAAAGGGAAATGTAAGCACTGAAATTGCTAAAAAGAACCAAGGGCCCTGTTGGAATACCTGAAGTCAAGCTCCCAAAGAGATGAGCCTTTCATAGAAATACGACTATTCACGTAAACTTTTTTTGTGCTTTAGATGTGGAAACAACTTCTGTGCATCTCATCGTTATGCAGAAACTCATGGCTGTACCTATGATTACAAGAGTGCAGGGAGGAGATACTTGCAGGAGGCAAATCCTGTGGTTAATGCACCAAAACTTCCAAAAATCTAACTCTTCCTCTGCACCTTACTGTTCTGCTCGGGAATCGTATTATAATGACAGAAGAAATATTGTTTAGACTGCATTATTTTTGTTCGACCCCAAAAGATTTGCCAAATAACAAAAACATACAATGCATACTGTTGGAGAACAAGAATGCTACTGTATTTTACACCTTTATTTCTTGGAGAAACAAAAGTTTTCAAAGTAGTTTTAAAAACTTTACACTGGATGATTTAGCTTTGTTATTGCATGTCTTGTGTTAAGTGTTTTATATCTGATATTGCAGTTTTAATAGACACATCTTCAAAAGATGCACTTTAGGAAATTAAACTTTCTAAATAACCAGCCTTCCACATTGTACAGAATGAACAGTCATGTAATGAATGGCTCTACTCAAATGGACCATATGGTTTTTTTCTTTATCTTTCTTTTCTTCTCCTTCTTCTTCTTCTTTTTTTTCCAGAGGTACGATGAGTGGAGATTTTTTAAAAATTTTAAAGTATGAAACGTTACTGGGTTTACTAGCAAGTTCCTTTTTACTTCAAGCTACTTCTTATTAAAAAAGAACATTTTTCCAGTGTGGTTTTTAACAGATATATATTTCTTCCACATTCAGATATGTTTCCACTCTATAAAACACATCATTTTCATGATAGTGTATATTTTACTACTTTTTGAATGTTAATTTTAAAACAGATGTCCCACTTGCCATTAAATACAGAAACCAACTTTTTACCTTTTGAAAATGGCTACATTTAAAACAAAATCTCACAGCTTGGTTTCTCTTATTTGTTGAGTGCTATTACCAGGAGAAATTCAAATAAATATTCAATTTCATTATGAGTTTTATTTATTTATAATAATTTTTCTTTTATAAATACTTTTTCTTTTATAAAACTATTTAATTAAATGAGTGATTTATTTTACATGGAAAACATAACTCTCAGTATAAAAGTATTCTTTTAGGGGATTGAGGACCCTGTTTCCCCAGGTGTAACCAGAAACCATTAAGGCATTTGAGAGGCCACTTGCTGTCTAGAAGCTCAGTTGAGATTGATTGCTGAACCCTGGTAAACAAGTAGCACCCAACCCAGGTAGACTCTGCAGCTCTGCGGTAGCAGACTCTGCTAAGGGTACCAGAAAGCTAATTTAGTAGCTGTGAGGGGCCTCTTTCTTCATTTAAGGTTAAATGAACTGGAGAGCTCCCTGTCCTTGCTCCAGTAAGAAATGTTGATTGAGACAGATGCCTTCAGACAAAGAGGCCAGTACATTTACAAGAGGAAATGGCTAAAAGTTAGCGAAGGAGCCATGCAAATGGGGGTTTGAAGGCATGCTTTAAGAAGGGTGGATATAGGTGGATGAAAAATATTTTCATCTGTGTTGTGAATAATTCAGTGTTTTCTCCCTTATCAAAAAAACATGTGTTTTAGACATTTAAAATAAAAGAACTGCATTACGGAGATAGAGTGATGAGAAATGGACCATAACATATTTATTCTACAAACAAATATGAATGCGTAGGGCATACTTGACGTAGTGTACTATGCTTTTTAAAACAAGACTATAAAGAGAAGTAAGTCTCTAAATTTTACTAAAGGTTGTGGCGAAAGTTACATCTCTTTTACTAGTTTTCAAATAACTTTGAGAGCTGAACAGTTTTAATTCAACTAGTTATTATATTTAGGGGCATTTCCTTATGTTTTAAATTCTTACACAGAAACGTTCCAAATTTTAGATACATTTTATCTGTCTTTGCATTTCCAGTAATTAGCAGGGTGGAATGCATGTAGGTACTGGTTAAACTTTAGTTGAATAAATTGATGCATTGGACAACTTGATTTTTTTTTTTTTTTTTTTGAGATGGAGTCTTACTCTGTCACTCAGGCTGGGAGCAGTGGTGTGATCTCAGCTCACTGCAGCCTCTATCTACTGGGTTCATGCAATTCTCCTGCTTCAGCCTCCAGAGTAGCTGGAATTATAGGCACTCACCACCAAGCCTGCCTAATTTTTTTATTTTTAGTAGAGCTAGAGGTTTCACCATGTTGACCAGGCTGGACTTGAACTCCTAACCATCAAGTGATCTGCCCACCTTGGCCTCCCAGAGTGCTGGGATTACAGCCATGAACCACAGCACCTGGCCCCATAAGTTTTTTAAAAAGGCATTTATATTGTTTTATTTAGCTAAGCCCATTTTATATAAGAAAGTTCAGTTTCTGGATTTTTTTAAAACAACATTTGGTTTTAACAGCACTAAAAGTTTAAAATTTTAACTTTTAGCTACGTGAAATATTTTCAGGTTACATTTAATGTAATCATTCTAAAATGGGAAATCCAAATACTCAGATGCTCTTAAAATTCTGTCAGTGGTGGCCGGGCACGGTGGCTCACACCTGTAATCCCAGCACTTTGGGAGGCTGAGGTGAGTGGATCACGAGGTCAAGAGATGGAGACCATCCTGGTCAACATGGTGAAACCCCATCTCTACTAAAAATACAAAAAATTAACAGGGTATGGTGGCGCATGCCTGTAGTCCCAGCTACTCAGGAGGCTGAGGGAGGAAAATTGCCTGAACCCAGGAGGCAGAGGTTGCAGTGAGCCAAGATTGCGCCATTGCACTCCAGCCTGGGTAACAAGAGCAAAACTCTGTCTCAAAAAAAAAAAAAAAAAAAAAATTCTATCAGTGATGTAACTTGTGGAGAGACTTAATTTTCTTTTAAAAGACAGGAATTCATTTTCTCATATATGTTTAATGTTTTTAAGCCATCAAGACAAATAATCAAATTTTATCTAGTCATGTTTTTCAAAGTGTAACCCCTCTACCACTCCTGGAACATGAGATAATTTTGGGTATTACACGGTGAGCATTTGTAATAATTATATATTTTTAATGTATTGGAATATATAAGTATACACAGTTTAAATTAAAAATAAAGTAAAATGTGGCTGGGCATCGTGGCTCACGCCTATAATCCCAGCACTTTGGGAGGCCATAGTGGGTGGATCACCTGAGGTCAGGAGTTCAAGACCAGCCTGACCAACATGGAGAAACGCCATCTCAAATAAATAAATAAATAAATAAATAAATAAATAAATAAAAGTAAAATAAATTTATTTAGATTTAAAATATTGGTTTAAAATTGGCAAGGATTAATATAGCAAAAAATCATACAAATAGATCTGAATGACTGAAAAAAAACTTTTTTTTTTGAGATGGAGAGTCTTGTTCTGTTGCCCAGGCTGGAGTGCAGTGGCATGATATAGGCTCACTGCAATCTCCACCTCCTGGGTCCAAGTGATTCTCCTGCCTCAGCCTCCCAAGTAGCTAGGATTATAGGTGTCCACCACTATGTCCAGCTAATTTTTTGTATTTTAGTAGAGACAGGGTTTCACAGTTCTGCCCAGGCTAGTTTCGAACTCCTGACCTCAGGTGATCCACCCGACTCAGCCTCTCAAAGAGCTGAGATTACAGGCATGAGCCACTGTGCCCAGCCCTGAATGCTGAAATTTAAGAATTGAAGGTATGGGCCGGGTGTGGTGGCCCATGCCTGTAATCACAGCACTTTGGGAGGCTGAGGCAGGGGAATCACAAGGTCAGGAGATCAAGACCATCCTGGCCAACATGGTGAAGCCCGTCTCTACTGAAAATACAAAAAAATTAGCTGGGTGTGGTGGCACACGCCTGTAGTCCCAGCTACTCAGGAGGCTGAGGCAGGAGAATTACTCGAATCCAGGAGGCAGAGATTGCAGTGAGCCAAGATCGAACCACTGCACTACAGCCTGGGTGACAATGCAAGACTCCGTCTCAAAAAAAAAAAAAAAAAAAGAAATGAAGGTGTGATATTTTAAGTGTTCTTTGAAAATTAAGTTAAACTTTTGAAATGGTTGATGAAACTAATATACATGGTTTTAGAAAAACTAAGGATTAAAAAAGTAGGCTGGTCACGGTGGCTCACAGCTGTAATCCCAGCACTTTGGGAGGCCGAGGTGGGTGGATCACAAGGTCAGGAGTTCAAGACCAGCCTAACCAAGATGGTGAAACCCTATTTCTACAAAAAATACAAAAATTTGCTGGACATGGTGGCAGGCGCCTATAATCCCAACTACTCGGGAAGCTAAGGTAGGAGAATTGCTTGAACGCCAGTGGCAGAGGTTGCAGTGAGCCAAGATCGCACCACTGCCGTCCAGCCTGGGTAACAGAATGAGACTCCATCTCAAAAAAAAAAAAAGTAAAATTTGTTGTCATTGACACCCCCTTCCAATTTCTTCTAATAATCAATTTTAGTTTTTCTAGTGGTTACCATCATAACGCTAGCCAGTATATTTTAGACGTTATTTTATTATACTCAATTATTTAAAATGAGGAATTAGCTTAACAACACATTACCTCAATGCTTCCTAATTTTCGTCACTGTATTAGTCTGTTCAGACTGCCACAACAAAACAGAAACTTTTCTGATGTAATAAAAATTTCCCACAGAAATTTTTCTTACTGTTCTGTAAACTACACGTCTCAGAACAAGGTCCAACAGGGTCGGTTTCTGGTGAGGGCTCTCTTTCTGGCTTGTAGACAGCTGCTTTCCTGCTGTGTCCTCACATAGCTTTTCCTCAGGGAAAAGAGCATGAATGCTTTCCAGTTGTCTCTTTTTTTTTTTTTTTGAGATGGAGTTTTGCTCTTGTTGCCCAGGCAGGAGTACAATGGTGCGATCTTGGCTCACTGCAGCCTCTACCTCCCAAGTTTAAGCGATTCTACTGCCTCAGCCTCCCAAGTAGCTGGAATTAAAGTCATGCACCACCACACCTGGCTAATTTTGTATTTTTAGTAGAGATGGGGTTTCTCCATGTGGATCAGGCTGGTTTCAAACTCCTGACCTCAGGTGATCCACCCACCTCGGCCTCCCAAAGTGCTGGGGTTACAGGCATGAGCCATTGTGCCGGGCCTGGTGTCACTTCCTTTTTTTAAGATGGGGTTTCACCATGTTGGTCAGGCTGGTCTTGAACTCCCGACCTCAGGTGATCCACACACCTTGGGCTCCAAAGTGCTTGGATTACAGGCGCGAGCCACCACACCCAGCCCTGGTATCACTTCTTATAAGGACAGCAGTCTTGTCAGATCAGGGCCCCACCCGTATTACCTAATTTAATCTTAATTAGTCTTACTCCAAATGTAACCACACTGGGGGTTAGGGCTTCAAAATGTGAATTTTAAAGTGGGGAACACATGCATTCAATCTGTAACATACTCTTCATGGCCTGCCAGAATCCATGTTCTTGTCACATGCAGATATATTCCATTCCAGCCAAACAACACTGAAAGTCTTAACTCTTTTAAGTATCAACTCCAGAGTCCAAAATCCAAAACCTAATTTAAGCATAAATCAGGTATGGCTGAAACTTTTAGTACCATTCATCCTGAGGCAAAATTCTTCTCCAGTTGTGGACCTGTGAAATCAGACAATATGCACTTCCAAAACACAGTGATGGGTTGGGCATAGGAAAGACATTCCATCTCAGAAAGGAGAAACAAGAAAGAAAAAAGGGATGACAAGTTTCAATCAAGTTCCCAAACGTGGCAAGGCAAATCCCATTTGGTCTTAAGGTTCTAGAATTCTTTTTGATTTGATGCTATGCCCTTCAGGCCCACTTGGATGGCATTGTCACCCCCATGGCACTGGACCTCAGCCTTGTCCCTGAGGTACTGGGCAGTGGGATCCTGGCCTCCCCTGAATGAAGAGGTCTTGCCCTTTGAAATGGAGGAGGAGGCCGGGCGCGGTGGCTCACGCCTGTAATCCCAGCACTTTGGGAGGCCGAGGCGGGTGGATCACGAGGTCAAGAGATCGAGACCATCCTGGTCAACATGGTGAAACCCCGTCTCTACTAAAGATACAAAAAATTAGCTGGGCATGGTAGCGCGTGCCTGTAATCCCAGCTACTCAGGAGGCTGAGGCAGGAGAATTGCC
>JAPYYA010005036.1:0-11173 GCA_028533165.1 Leontopithecus rosalia | reverse complement strand
GAAAGGGCCCCGGGATCTGTGTGATTTCCTGTGCAGCCACCCACTGCGCTGGTTCACAATTCACCTCCCAGAAATCTCCTGGTCTAGTTCACCATCCAAAACCCATTCAATCAGATGAACATATCAATCTGCTCTCCCAGGTCTCAAATTGCCGGTTTAACAGGGCACCCAGACCCGTGTGTTTCATGTGCCGTGCCGCAGTGGCGGTGCTGGCTGCCTGGCCGCGCCAGCGGAGAGCGCTGCGCTTGAGTCCTGCATGCCTCTTACACCTGGGCTTTTCTCCGGCTCTGTGGGCTATAAAGATCCATCTGAAAATGCGGTGTTTGCTCACCCTCTGCGTCTTGACTGAGAGCTGCAGTGGTGAGTTGCTTCTAGAGCGCCATCTTCCTCTCAATCTAAATTTATTTTTAAAGTAGAGCGCAGTGGCTTATGCGTGTAATCCAAACACTGTCGGGGGCCGAGGTGGGTGGATCACTTGAGGTCAGGAGTTCGAGACTAGCCTTGCCCACATGCTGAAAGCCAATCTGTACTAACATACAAAGATTAGCTGGGCATGGTGGTGCACGCCTGTAATACCAGTTACTCTGGAGTCTGAGTCAGGAGAATCGCTTGAACCAGGAAAGCTGAGATTATATTGAGCCGAGATCATGTCACTGGACTCCAGCCTGGAGGACAGAGCGAGAATCCATCTCAAAATAAAATATAAACATGTTTTTTAAACTACCTGAATAAATGTGGATATTTATATGTCTGAGTGAAAAAAAAATTCACAGAGATGATAACCATCTCCTCTTTAGTGTCCTAAATTAATTGCAATTCTAATTCAAATCGTAATAGAATTTACTAGGAACATTGTTTCTAAATTTTACTTTAATGTGTAATGTGCAAGATTAGGCCAAACAAAATTGAAGCAGAACAAAAAGTAGAGACATTTTCCTACCAGATATCCAGATATGTCAGAAAGCTATAATCAATTTTTTTATGGTATTTTCACATGTTTTAATAACAAGATTAATGGAACAAACTGTAGAGTCCAGAAACATAAATATGTTTTTGTATATGTCCATGTATACAACTATAACTATTATCAAACAAATGTGGAAATAGAGACTGGTAGGGAAAAATGTTCTGTGCAGTATCAAATTTTGGAGTGATTGGCTATCTATATGAAATATAATAAAATTAATTTCTAGTTCACATATCCCAGAAAAGTAAATACCGTATTTACTGAAGACATCAGAGGAAAAGGTAAAACTGTAGCTCTTTTAATAAAAAGTATAAGAATATACATATCAAGGTAAAGAAGGAGGTTTTATGAGTAAGATACAATAAGCACAAACATCAAAGAATATATTAATAAATTTGATTACATTATAACAAAAAATCTGCATGGAAAAATGTTATTAACATATTGAAAATGCATGCTAGAATCTAGAATAAAATATTTTCAAATCATATAACTTAATTTATAGAAACAATAAGTTATAGAATATATATGAAAATAGACAAATGATGAGTAGTTTATAAAAGAAGAAATCTTAATAAGCAGTAAAGGTAAGAAAAGATCAACTTTACTATTCAGAAAGAGGCAAAGTAATATAACAATGAGATATTTTTCCAAACCCATGGAACTGACAACATTTAAAAAAAATTAACAACACTAAAAGGATGATAAATTGGTCAATAATTTTGGTGTACAATTTGAAAAATATACCTAATAAACATGAAATTTACATAACCAACAATTCAGCAATACTACCCTATGTACGTAAAAACACCTCTATTACATGTGTACAAGAGAACATTTGCATGAGTATTTCTTGCAGCATTTTTTGCCACAATGGAAATTTGGGGAGAAACTAAAATAAAAATATGGTTCAAATGATATAGTAAAATATGCTACAGCCTTGAAACAACTGAACTAGAACCACATGTATCAACATGAATAAATCTGAATAACAATACTGAATGGGAAAAAGAAGTTCACAGCAATGTATGCAATAAAATGCCATTGAAGTACACTACAAAACATAAAAACAATGCCAAATAACATATGTGAATACATACACAAAAATATAAATAGCATGGATAGATAGAATTCACATCAACTTCAAGATAACAGTTGCCCCTGAAGGATAAGCAAAAGGGAGGAATGGTGAAAAGTATGAGAGAAGTTCAATTGTATTTTCAATGTTTTGTTCTTTAAAAATCAGAAGAAAATATGAGAAAGGAATATTTTCTAACATATTAAAAAATGTTGAGGGCATCCAGGTGGGTGTTGGGTATATTAATCACTGTAGTTTTATGCTTGAAAATATATCATATATATCATATAATATATATCATTTTAAAAATACAAAGCACTTGAATTTTGCAGTCAGATAACGAGCTCAATTTAAGAGTTATTAGTTATGGGTGACATTATTTAAATCAATTGAGCTTCAATTTCTTTGTCAGTAAAATAGCAGTGATAATATCTATCTTGCAGGATATTGGTGATGAGAAAATAATATGAAGCATGTAAAGTGCCTAGCACAGAGCCAAATATCTAGTAGACATTCAAAAAACGTTAATTTTTGCATATTTAGCAGTCTTCGATTTTAGCCATTCTAGTAGTGCTATTAAATAGAGCCATGAAATGCCAATGAACTCAGTTAAAAAATTAAGCTTCCTACTAGTAATCACTATCTTATTTTCTAAGTGCTTACAAACCATCTGACTAATAATCCATTCTATAGTTTTGTCAGAGAGCAAAGTGTATCAAAATTTTCTGACAACTGTTACCAAAATACATTTTTCCCCTTAAAACTTCTAGCCATTTGTCCATTGTCATTCTCCTAGTACTTTTTCCATCGTCGAGCTTCTATTGTCACCCTTTCCTTCATACATCTTTTCATTATTTCTATAAATCATATTTACATTCCTACACAATAAATTTACCCTGCTGAAATTGTTCAGAAAAAATATGCGAAAAGTTCTTAAGTAATTTCAAGAAAAAATATTCAAAAAATGCTTTGAGCAAAAGCTCTATCTCAGGAACAACTTTAGAATTCCCCCAACCTTCCCTTTTGATGAGAACAAGTACTTATTGAACTGAATTAGTTGTGTACATTTTATAAGCTTGCAACTTCATTTCTGTGCATGAATTTTCTAAACCCTTTTACATAATAATTTTTTATTGTATTTGGGCTCTGGGGTACATGTGCACATCCTGCGTCCTGCAGGATTGATGCATAGGTACATACATGCCATGGTCATTTGCTGTTTTCATCCTCCCCGCCACCATCGCCTACATCAGACATCTCTCTCGGTGTTAACCCTTCCCATCCTCCCCACCCACCCATCCACTGTTACCCTACTCCTCTCCCCTCCACCCCCACACCTAGCCCTGTGAGTTTTGTTCCCTTCCTTGTGCCCAAGTGTTCTCATTGTTCATCACCCGCCTATGAGTGTAAACTTGTGGTGTTTGGTTTTTTGTTCTCGTGTCAGTTTGCTGACAATGATGGTTTCTAGGTTCACCAATGTCTCTACAAAGGACACAAACTCATTTTTTATGGCTGTGTAGTATTCCATATATGTGTATATTCCATATGGAATATATGGTGTATATGTGCCACATTTTTTTTGGCTAGTCTATCATCGATTGGCATTTGGCTTGGTTCCAGGTCTTTACTCTCACAGCACTGCAATGAACATAGGTGTGCATGTGTCTTTATGATATAACAATTTATAATCTTTTGGGTATATATATTTTGTGACGGAGTTTCGCTCTTGTTACCCAGACTGGAGTGCAATGGCACAATCTCGGCTCACCGCAACCTCCGCCTCCTGGGTTCAGGCAATTCTCCTGCCTCAGCCTCCCGAGTAGCTGTAATTACAGGCACGTGCCACCATGCCCAGCTAATTTTTTGTATTTTGAGTAGAGACGGGGTTTCACCATGTTGACCAGGATGGTCTTGATCTCTTGACCTCATGATCCACACGCCTCAGCCTCCCAAAGTGCTGGAATTACAGGCTTGAGCCACCGTGCCCGGCCTCTTTTTGGTATATTTTTACACCAAAAATTATGTCATTGTCCACTTCATTATCTGTGTCTGGCACATAGTAGGCATTCAGGTAATGTTTATATGCTGAATAATAAAATGAATATCCAAGGTTCTTCTTCTCTTAACATAGTTCTTTATGGTTTTTTTCTCACTGTGTGCTCATGAATAAAATACTGATTGTTAAACAATGTCATGCAAATATAACATAATCAGTAGTTTCATGGTAAGAAAAGAAAGCAATGTGTTAACTGATTTTGCCTCCCTTAGTACTGAAATCAATGCATGCATTTTATACTACATTTTAAATCTGTTTCCATTAAAAAATTTGGAAGTGATAGTCAAGACATACTTGGTTTTGTGATAGTTTCAGATCCCTGCTGGATTTTTCTCTTTTCCAACCATCACCTGAGAACAGCCACCTCTGAATCAGAACTGACTTCAATTCCATTCTAGTTTATCCTAGTTGCTAACTGCTTGACTGTCTTCATTTTTACTAGCAATTGTCTTTTATCTTAAATGACTGAATTCATGCTTTCCAGAATTGGGTCTCTACACTTTCTAGAACCTGATTTGAACACTACCTCTGAGTCTTCCTGCTTTCAGTCATTTTGTTCACACTTCCTTAGTCAACATAATTCCCAATGCTGGAGCTAATAGCTAATGGCTGCTCACTAATAAATTCATCTGAGGAATATGGTTCAGAAGAAGGATCTCATAAATTTCTAGAAGCAATTTTAAAAGGCATGCCTTTTGCTGTATGGTTTATGGGCCCCACCTTCTACAGACTTCTTAGCTTCTCCAACGCCATTGCAATATCTACTCTGTAAGCAATTCAGCAGAACTTCAGAGTAAGGATGAGTAAGGATGTGTTACCAAGTAGTTATATGTAAAGTAGAAAGAGCTTTCTGAATGCCTCTCATCACATGCCTGATATTTATACTGAAAATGCCATGGCAAATGAATGCTACCATTTGTAGCTTTCATCAGATTAAGGAGCCAATCTAGTTGTGTAAAACACAATTTAATATCACCAAGGAAGTGTCATGGAAAGATGCTGTTTCTTGACCTAGTTCTAAGAGCATATTTCATCATATTAAAGAAATAAATTGCCCTATATCTTTAAGTCTTGCAGTTAGCCAAGCTAATAAACCCTATATCCAATAGAGGCATAATTAGTCCTCAAATCTCATCTCCTCAGCAACATTTGCAATAATCTGTAATGACACACTTTCAAGTTATGACTGGATGATAAGTTGAAGCCAGTCAGAGAGGACAGCCATGGCCATATTATAAAAGACAATGGGCTAGCTTAGATTTAGCAGCAATACTTACATTATGGTAGATCTGGCCATGTCTTACAAAAGTGATCCATATGTGTCATCTCTAGTTGGTCTATAAAAAGATGCCACATTGCTGTAACCTCAGTTTTATGTTTTATACTCATCTATTCTGACTCCTCAGCAGAAACTGAAAGTATCTGTACTTCTGGTGGAGCAGTAAGTAGCGGTATACTGCCTACAATTCATACCTTGGAGAATTTGGGAACATCAAATAATTTTGGAGATCAAATTTTATTGCAGTAGCACCCAACTTCAACTCCACCAAAGAGATTGTATCAATATAAACTTATGATATATACATATATATAATAGATAAACCCCCAATAGTAGGGTGCTGAGGCACCTAGAAGTTTCTGTCTGTAGAACTTAATATTAGAGAGCCTTTAGAACTGTTGATGAATTCTGTTGATGAACTGTTGATCATTCATTATTCATATCAGCCTTGCTCTTGAGATCACCCTATTTAGAAACCCATAACATTACTTCTTTATCACCAGTCACCAAGAAACTGAGCTTCCATTCTCACTACTACTATAGCCATGGCTAAGTTAAAAGGATTGAGAGATTGTGTTTTTTTCCCTAGTATATAGAACATGTATGGAACTATTAAGAAGTTTCATAGCAAGAGTTATCAACCAGGCTTGTGACTTTCCTTTAGAACTGGTAACCAATGTCGATTAATAAGGTATATACCCCATCAGGAACACAAGCTCAATTTTCCTGGGAAATATTTCTGGAAATATTTACCAAAAAATTGACAATGAGGATTCATTAGACCATCAGTCTCTTCTACTTGGAACCAGTGCTCACCCTTATATAGAAAATGGATGCCTCTACATATGATTGAAAACGTGCAGCATTTGCCTTTCTGTTCCTGGCTTATTTCACTAAACATAATAACATTCGGGCTAATGTATGTTACTGCAAATGACAGAATTTCATTTTTTTTGGCTAAATAGTATTCCATCACATATATACTTACCACATTTTCTTTATCATTCATCTGATGATAGACAATTAGGTTGATTCTACATCCCACCTGTTGTGAATAGTGCTGTAATAAACATGGCAGTACAAATATTTCTTTGATATACTTATTTTCTTTCTTTTGGATATATACCCAGAAGTAGCATTGTTGGATCATGTGATAGTTCTAGTTTTAGTTTTTTGAGGAACTTCCACAGTGTTCTCCATAATGGCTGTACTAGTTTATACTCCCACCAATTATGTATAAGTTCCTTTTTCTTCCTAATCTTTCCCAGCATTTAATATCATAGAAGTAGAGAGAAGAATAGTGGTTACTAAAGGATGGGGAGAGTACAGGAAAGACAGGGCTTAGGAGAAACTGGCTAATGGATACAAAATTGTGACAGATAGGATCAATAAATTCTAGTGTTTCATAACTTTGTAAGGTGACTATAGTTAGCAATTTATTTTTTTTAGTTGTTTTATGTTTTCATATATCTAGAAGCCAGGCACTGTGGCTCATGCCTATGATACCAGCACTTTGGAAGGCCATGACGGGGGGATTGCTTGAGGGAGGGAGTTTGAATCCAGCCTGGGCATCATAGAAAGAGCCCATCTCTATGAATAATAATAATCAATAATTGCAGGGTGTTATGGCACACACATGTAGTCATAGCTACTCAGGAGCCTGAGACAGCAGAATTGTTGGTTGAGACCAGGATTTCTAGGCTACAGTGACATATGATCATGCCACTGCATTTCAGCCTGGGTGAGAGTGACCTGTCAAAAAATAAATAAAATAAAGATTTTGAAGTCCTAACACATTTGTGAAGTGAAGAATTTGCAGATTATCCTGATTTGATCATTATACTTTGTGTACATGTATCAAAATATCACACAGTATTCCATATTTCTGTAAAATTATTATATGCTAATTAAAAATTAAAAGGAAAGGATGAGCTAAACTATATTCAGAGAACTCTGCTTCAATTTAGGAATTATATTGGACTGTTTTTTCACTCTCCCTTGGCCCTGAATTGTTGGTACTTCTCAAATTTATGCACACTTTTTCAAATTATAGCATAACTATTTTAAGTAATTTAATCCATAGTAAATAAATTTCAAATAAGTACTGAGACAAATAGTCCGGGCTTACAGAATTTATATATATATCCATTCACTGATGTCGGTGCTTGACTCTCAAACAGTGTTTAATTAGCACTCAATATGAATTGTATTAGCTATGGTGAAAATTCACAAGGGAAGAAGAAAACACAGCTCTTACACACAACAGCTTTTCATTATAATTACAATTATTCATACTTTCTGATTTTGCTACAAGTAATATATATTGTAATTGAAATAGTCTCTATTAATCATTTCTCTCTCTTACCTGCTTTATTTCTTTTCCCTCCTCTTCTCTCCTCTGTTCTCTCCTTTCTTCCTCTCTCCTCTTTCTTTTTTCTTTCATTCTCCTTCTTTTTCGCCCTCTCTCTCTAATTATCCCTTTCTCTCTGCCTCCATTCTTTTCGTGTTTATTTTTAATCTCATTTGATTCTATCAGTCTCACTCTATTTCTCTTTCCTTTCCTTTCTTTGTCTGTGTGTTTCTTTGTTTCTCTGTTTTAACTTCCTTTTCTTTAACTTCCTCTCTCACTCTCCTCCTTCCTTGTCTATATATATTGTTCTCTGAAAGTATATCCCTATTTCTCTCTCTCTCTCTCTCAGTCTCTGCCTCTGTTCTCTTCTAAGTCTTTTCCTATATGTGTCTTTTTCCTTACTACCCTCCTTTGTCTCCTTCAACTTTAGTTGCACCACTGGTGTCCCTTTGTATTTCCTATTTTGTTTGTTTATTTCTCTTTTTTTTTTTTGGTCGTCATTTCTTATTATTTAATTTATCTGTATAGTTTTCACAAAATACATTATATTTATTTTTAGTTTAGTGAAATATGAGGTTTTACACATGTGCAGATACATGTAACCACTAACACAGTCAGGATACAGAACAGTTACATCACCTCAATACATTCTCATTTTTTGCCTTTATACTTATTCTATCAGGGTATATGGGGTGCGTGTGTACTTGTGTGTGTGTGTGTGTCTGTGTGTGTGTGTCTATAAAATAGATTTTAAAGTCATGATTTGTTTTATGGTAATTTTAAAAAAGATTTACATCTAAAGTCAAATTTGGTTTTATCTATTTGTTCTAACTTCAATGATGAAAAGACTATATTTTATTAGTTGAACTACCTTTGTATCTTTGTCAAAAATAAATTAGATTGATTAATTATATTTGCATAGATTAATCAAAATTAAATTACTTTGCTGGATTAATTTCTAGACTTTTAATCTGTTCACTTGACCAGTGTGTCTGCCATTTCACCAATAGCACATAGTGTTATTTTATAAAAAGTCTTAAAATAGTCCGGGCACGGTGGCTCAAGCCTGTAATCCCAGCACTTTGAGATGCCAAGGCAGGTGGATCACGAGGTCAAGAGATCGAGACCATCCTGGTCAACATGGTGAAACCCCGTCTCTACTAAAAATACAAAAATTAGCTGGGCATGGTGGCGCATGCCTGTAATCCCAACTACTCAGGAGGCTGAGGCAGGAGAATTGCCTGAACCCAGGAGGCAGAGGTTGCGGTGAGCTGAGATCACTCCATTGCACTCCAGCCTGGGTAACAAGAGTGAAACTCCGTCTCAATAAAAAAAAAAAAGTCTTAAAATAAAATAATGAGTGACCTCCAATTCTATTCTTTTTTCAGCACTATTGTAATTAGTCTAATTTCCTTGCCTTTATATATAATTCTAAAAATAAGCTAATTTTTATGTAAACAAAATTTCTGTTTTAACTAAGATTTTAATTACATTATATTTATATATCAATTTGGGGAGACTTAATATACTAATTATATTGACTTGTTGAATCCATGAACATGATTTATCTGCTTATTTATTTACAAATTATTTATTTCATTCATCAGTATTGCAGAGTTTGCAGCATATAGAAAATACACATTTTGTAGTATTTATACCTAAGTATATCTTTATCTTTGTTTTACTTCTATTGTTATGGTTCTTATTTTTAGTTTGCTAATGTAATAAAACACAAGTATATTTTAGTTTTAGTTTTTGCTTTTCTCTAGAGGTAGGCCCTCGCTATCTTGCCCAGGCTGGTCTCAAACTCCTGGCTTCAGGCAATCCTCCCACCATTGCTTACCACAGCTCTGGAAGTACAAAAATAAACCAGGCCTCACAAGGGATTTCTACAGGTTTGTCTTATAACTTCTGACATTAGTAAACTCACATATTAGTTATAAGAAAGTTTCTATATTACTCGAAATTTTCTATGTAGACAATTTTGTAGATCAAATGTGATCTGCAAATATAGACAGTTTTATATAGTTCTTTCTAACTGTATGCATTTTATTTCTTTTCCCTGCTTTGTTACACTTGCTAGGAATTTTAAGACAATGTTTAATAGTTGTGTGACAGAGGAACCCCAAGGCACATAATCGTGAGATTCACCAGGGTTGAAATGAAGCAGAAAATACTAAGGGCAGCCAAAGAGAAAGGTCGGGCCACCCACAAAGGGAAGCCCATCAGATTCACAGCAGATGTCTCCGCAGAAACTCTACAAGCCAGAAGAGAGTGGGGGCCAATATCCAACATCCTTAAAGAAAAGAACTTTCAACCCAAAATTTCATAACCAGCCAAAGTGAGCTTCATAAGTGAAGGAAAAATAAAATCCTTTGCAAACAAGCAAGTACTCAGAGATTTTGTCACCATGAGGCCTGCTTTACAAGAGCTCCTGAAAGAGGCACTACACATAGAAAGGAACAACTGGTACCAACCATTCCAAAACATACCAAATGCTAAATAACATCAACAAAATGAAGAATCTGCATGAACTAATGGGCAAAACAGCCAGCCAGCATCAAAATGGCAGTATCAAATTCACACATAACAATATTAACCCTAAATGTAAATGCGCTAAATGCACCAATCAAAAGACAAAGACAGGCAAATTGGATAAAAAACCAAAACCTATTGGTGTGCTGTATCCAGGAAACCCATCTCACATGCAAGGATACCCAAAGGCTCAAAATAAAGAGATAGAGGAAGATTTACCAAGCAAATGGAGAGAAAAAAAAACAGGAGTTGCAATTCTCATCTCCAATAAAATAGACTTTAAAGCAACAAAGATCGAAAGAGACAAGGAAGGACATTACATAATGGGAAAAGGATCGATAAAACAAGAAGAGCTAAAGATCCTAAATATATAGGACCCAATACAGGAGCACCCAGATATATAAGGCAAGTTCTTAATGCCTTACAAAGAGACTTAGACTCCCATGCAATAATTGTGGGAGACTTTAGCACTCCATTGTCAATATTCGACAGATCAACCAGACAGAAAATTAACAAGGATATCCAGGGCTTGAACTCAGACCTGGAACAAGCAAACCTGATAGACATTTACAGAACTCTCCTCCCCAAATCCACAGAATATACATTCTTCTCAGCACCACATCACACCTACTCTAAAATTGACCATGTAATTGAAAGTAAAGCACTCCTCAGCAAATGCAAAACAACTGAAATCATAACAAGCAGTCTCTCAGACCATAGTGAAACCAAGTTAGAACTCAGAATTCAGAAACTAACTCAAAACCACACAGATTCATGGAAACTGAAAAAATAGCTCTTGAATGTTGTTTGGATAAACAATGAAATGAAGGCAGAAATAAAGAAGTCTTCGAAACCAACAAGAACGAAGACATAACATACCAGAATCTCTGGGACATATTTAAAGCAGT
>JAPYYA010005035.1:0-11174 GCA_028533165.1 Leontopithecus rosalia | reverse complement strand
TAGTATTTTCTCCTTCGTTTCAACCCTGGTGAATCTAACGATTATGTGCCTTGGGGTTGTTCTTCTTGAGGAATATCTTTGTGGTGTTCTCTGTATTACCTGGGGTTGAATATTGTCCTGCTTTGCTAGTTTAGGAAAATTTTTCTGAATAATATCCTGAAGAATATCTTCCAGCTTGGATTCATTCTCTCCATCACATTCAGGTACGCCTATCAAACGTAAATTTGGTCTTTTCACATAGTCCCACATTTCTTGGAGACTTTGCTCATTCCTTTTTATCCTTTTTTCTCTAATCTTGTCTTCTCGTTTTATTTCATTAAGTTGGACTTTGACCTCTGATATCCTTTCTTCTGCTTGAACAATTTGAGAGTTAAACCTGTGCATACTTCTTGGAGTTCCTGTATTGTATTCTTCATTTCCATAAATTCACTTATATTCCTCTCTAAGTTGTCTATTCTCATTAGGATTTCATCAAACCTTTTTTCAGAGTTCTTAGTTTCTTTACATTGGGCTACAACATGTTCTTTTAACTCATGGAAGTTTCTTATTATCCATCTTCTGAAGCCTGATTCTGTTAATGGGATGCACTCATTCTCCATCAAGTCTTGTTCCCTTGTTGATGAGGAACTGTGATCCTCTTTAGAGGGATAGGTGTTCTGATTTTGAGTATTCTCAGCCTTTTTACGCTGAGCCACCGTGCCTGGCAAAAGTCAAATAATTTTATAAGATGTGTAAACTCTAAGTCTGATTCGTCAAAGCAACCAGACTCTTGACTTTCATCTGCGTATACTACCATACTTTTACATAATATACTGTTGTTCCTGATTTTTATTTTAATTTCAGACATTATTTTTATTTTTATGTTTTCTGAGACAGGATCTCACTCTGTCACCCAGGCTGGAGTAAAGTGGCACGATCTCAGCTAACTGCAACCTCAACTTCCTGGTTCAAGTGATTCTTTTTTTTTTTTTTTTTTTTTTTTTAGAACATCTTAAATTTTTAATCCTTTCTTTACAGGTTACCTAGACCACTTTTGATTAAGAAAACTGTAGAAAGTTAGTAACTGCCACAAGCGAACGCCAGGCGGTGGCACGTGTCAATTTCCACAGAGTCCTGCTTTGCGGGGTGTCTGAATGCACTGCACGGGGTCTCTGCTCACACCTGCTGGAACCAATCGTGGCAGATTTTAGTCCACAGGTCGCTTTTCCCCATATTTCTTTGTAAACTCTTCAGCATTCTTACAGAATTTTTTACGGTCCTTAGAGTATTCTTCAGCTAGGTCAGCCCGAAGTGGGTGCTCGGGCTGGGGGTCATTCACCAGTGCTATGAGGGACTGGATTACTTGGTCGGTTTTGGTTGCTGGCTTCCAGTTTTCTGCACTAATTACTGGGAGACAGACCTGCCCCTTTTCATCGATGTTCGGGTGATAGATCTTTGTTTTAAATGTGATCTTCGGTGGTTTGAATGGGTACTCTGCTGGAAAGTTGATTTCGATTCTGAAGGCCCCCTTATCATACGGAGGGTTGTCAGGAACAATAAGCCCTTGCCAAGTCAATAAATTAGCTTCATCAACCTGGATGTTACGGAAGTTTTTCATTCCACATTTGCAGATTTCTTCAAGCTCCTTCATCAGCCTCCTGCTGGCCGCCATCTTGGATTTGGTGGTCTCAAGTGATTCTTATGCCTCAGCCTCCTGAGTAGCTGGATTACAGGCATCTGCCACCACATCCAGCTAATTTTTTTACTTTTATTACAATTTTATACTTTTAGTACA
This sequence comes from Leontopithecus rosalia, assembly GCA_028533165.1. Taxonomy (NCBI): domain Eukaryota; kingdom Metazoa; phylum Chordata; class Mammalia; order Primates; family Cebidae; genus Leontopithecus; species Leontopithecus rosalia. The sequence goes on along the minus strand of JAPYYA010005035.1, from coordinate 9,400 downwards.
GATAGGGTTTCGCTATGTTGGCCAGGCTGGTCTTGAACTCCTGGCCTCAAGTGATCTGACTGCCTTAGCCTCCCAAAGTGCCAGGATTACAGGCATGAGTCATTGTGCCTGGACTAATTTTAGGCACTATCTATTTGTCTTAGTCCATTTGGGCTGCTATAACAAAATACCATAAACTGGGTGTCTTATAAACAACAGAAATTTATCTTCCACATCTCTGGAGACTTGAAAGTCCAAGATTAGGTACTTCAGGTTCAGTGTCTGATACTAAGTGTCCTGTGCTTCCTGGTTCACAGATACACACCTTCTCACTATGTCCTTATATGGCAAAAGGGGTGAGGGAGTTCATCTTTTGTAAGGGTTCTGATCTCATTTATGAGAGCTGAGTCCTCATGACCTAATCATCCACCAAAGGCCTCACCTCCACATCTGATCACATTGGGGTTGAAGACTTCAACATATTTTGCAGTGGATAGCAACATTCTTTCTATAGTACCATTGACTTTCTGCTATGGAAGATGACATAGTTCTCTTTTGTCATATTATACCCCTGATGCACACTTCATTGCTTATATTGTGCCAAGGAAAACAGTGTTCACAGCTGAGTGGTACAGTACAGTATAATTTTACTTTCTCATAGAACTTTTTATTCTCCTGGAGTTACTGATTGACTTTTTTTTTTTTTTTTTTTAGACACAGTCTCACTCTATAGCCCATGCTGGAGTGCAGTGACCTGATCTCGCCTCACTGCTACCTCTGCTTCCTGGGCTCAAGTGATCCTCCCACCTTAGCCTCCTGAGTAGCTGGGAATACAGCTGTGTGCCACCACACCCAGCTAATTTTTGTATTTTTTTTTTGTATGGACGGAGTTTGCCCAGGTTGGTCTCCAAGTCTGGAGTACAAGAATCTGCCTGCCTTGGCCTCCCAAAATGCTGGGATCACAGGCGTGCGCCACCACGTCTGGCCAGTAATTGACTCCTTTGCTAAAACTAATTTTTCTTCAAACTCTTTGACAAAGTTGTCAATATTAAGCAATATACCTTTTCCACTTTTGATTTTGTTTTTAAAGGAATTCCTTCTGGAGCCTTCTATCCTCAGCTTGTTGCTTTCTAGGCCTGTGTTTCTGTGTTTCTAAAACTTCTATTGTTTCTAAAACACCATAATCCTAGTGTTTGTACCTTTTGTACTCTGAATTTCCAGTATCTGGAAACCACGTCTTCTTTCTTGGCTTATTTCCTCATTCAGGGCCACATGTCTTTTAATAGTTATGTGAAAAGAGGGTTTATGAAAGTTAAGTATTTCTGAGACTGTATGTCTGATAAGGTCTTTTTTTTTTTTTTTTGAGATGGAGTTTCGCTTTTGTTACCCAGGCTGCAGTGCAATGGCGCGATCTCGGCTCACTGCAACCTCCGTCTCCTGGGTTCAGGCAATTCTGCCTCAGCCCCGAGTAGCTGGGATTACAGGTGTGCGCCACCATGCCCAGCTAATTTTTTGTATTTTTAGTAGAGACGGGGTTTCACCATGTTGACCAGAATGGTCTCGATCTCTTGACCTGTGATCCACTTGCCTTGGCCTCCCAAAGTGCTGGGTTTATAGGCGTGAGCCACCACACCCGGCCCTTTTTTTTTTTGAGACGGAGTTTCGCTCTTGTTGCCCAGGCTGGAGTGCAATGGCGCTACCTTGGCTCACCGCAACCTGTCTCCTGGGTTCAAGCAATTCTCCTGCCTCAGCCTCCTGAGTAGCTGGTACTACAGGCATGTGCCACCATGCCCAGCTAATTTTTGTATTTTTAGTAGAGATGGAGTTTCACCATGTTGACCAGGATGGTCTCGATTTCCTGACCTCGTGATCCACCCGCCTTGGCCTCCCAAAGTGCTGGGATTATAGGCGTGAGCCACCGCGCCCAGCCTGAGAAGGTCTTTAGTATTCTTCAGAAGTCAAGGAAAACATTTTCCCTAAGAATGTTAAAGGCACTGCTCCCTTACCTTTTTGCTTCTAATGCTGCCATTTTGATTCTTGATCCTTTTTCTGTAAATTTTTTTCTCTCTTGAAAATTCTAAGATGTCTTTCTCCCTAGTCCTCTCAAAGTTTGCATTAATGTACTTGGATGGGGTCATTTTTGTTAATCATGTAGGTGTTCCGTAGGCCTTTCAGTCTGAAAACTCATATGTGTTAGTTGTAGGAGCTTTCTTTGCATTTGTTTGTTTGTTTGTTTATTTTTTTTAATTTTTATTTTTGGAGATGGAGTAGGCTGGAGTACAGTGGTATGATTTTGGTTCACTGCAACCTCCTCCTCCCAGGTTCAAGCGATTCTCCTGCCTCAGCCGCTGGAGTAGCTGGGACTGCAGGTGCCCAACACCATGCCCAGCTAATTTTTGTAATTTTAGTAGAGATGGGAGATGGGGTTTCAGCCTTAGATCAAGGCTGGTCTTGAACTCTTGATCTAAGGTGATCCACCCACCTCGGCCTCCCAAAGTACTGGGATTACAGGTGTGAGTCACTGCGCCCAGCCTATTCCTGTTTTTGTATGTATTATAATGTCTTATTTCTCTTAGGTTATTAATAGTAAGTGTTTTGTTCTGGTTTTCGCTCTCTTCTGCATGTTGCATTGTCTCTGTTTCTCTTGAGTGCTCTTCCTGGTTGTTTCGGTTTTTATCTTTCCCGTTGGTAGCTTTTGTCAAATGTCTGATGGTGTTTGACTATCAGTCCTTAATTACAAATGAGGAACTAGTTGGGCATGGCAGCTCATGCCTGTAATCCTAGCACTTTGGGACACCAAGGCAGGCAGATCACCTGAGATTAGGAATTGGAGACCAGCCTGACCAACATGGTGAAACTCCGTCTCTACTAAAAATACAAAACTTAGCTGGTTGTGGTGGCGTGCACCTGTGAGCCCAGCTATTTGGGAGGCTGAAGCAGGAGAATCTCTTGAACCCAGGAGGCAGAGGTTACAGTGAGCTGAGATCACACCGCTGCACTCCAGCCTGGGCAACAGAGCGAGATTCTGTCTCTAAATAAATAAATAAATAAATAAGAGGAACTTAACAATCTTTGGAGAGTTATTTGTCTGTGGAATTGATGGGCTTCATTGTAAGGTTATCTGATGGGGGCCCACCAGCTTCACCAGAGGATCACCACATATCAGTGTCCGTAGGCTTGTTCCCTTGGGCTCTTCTGTTTTTCAGAGAGGTATCCTGTGCTCTCCAGCTTTAGGGGATTAGACCTGGCTGCCAGCATTCTAGAGGCCAAGGCTAGGAGGCAGCTGGGGAATTCTCATTATTCCATACCTGGACTTTCACTCAGCCGGTTTCAGCTGTTTGACCAACTTCTTCCCATCACTGTGTTTTCCTCCACAAAGTGAGAGCTGTTTTGGTATCATTTCTCCAGGGAGTTGCTTCCTTTGCCCTTTTGGAATGGGGCAGGTTAAGGTCTAAGTGCTCTCTATAGAGATTTTCTTTCTTTTTTCTTTTCTTTTCTTTTCTTTTTTGAGACAGAATCTCACTCTCTTGCACAGCCTGGAGTGCAGTGGTGTGATCTCAACTCTCTGTAGTCTCGACCTCTGGGGCTCAGGTGATCCTCCTGTCTCAGCCTCCCAGGGAGCTGGGACTACAGGCGCATGCCACTATGCCTGGCTAATTTTTTGTATTTTTTCTAGAGACGGGGTTTTGTCATGTTGCCCAGGCTGGTCTTCAACTATGAGCTCAAGGAATCCATCTGCCTTGGCCTCCCAAAGTGCTGGGACTGCAGGTGTGAATCACCGCACCTGGCCTATATAGATTTTCAAACAATCCTTTTGTTCCAACCACTACCCTGCCTTCAGAGGTGCCAGGAACCTCTAGTACCTAAGCTTTTCCAGAGTTCCGTGGTAGAAATAAGCTGATGCTTTTTGGCTTGTCATGTTTCTCGGGTCCTGGGACTTCGGGCAGTTAGTAGCTAGTGTTTTCACTTTGATCCACTCTCCATTTTCCAGTGGTCTGTTGACATCTCTTATACGGGATTGCTTCTTCTGTTATATCTGTTTCTGTGGATTTATACTCCTCCCCTCTTCATTGTTTTAGAAAGAAAGCGGAGACAAATACTGACAATAATCGGCCATGTTATCTAGCAAACTTTATAAACTCTTTTGAAATTGTGAATGAGTATTAAATTTTATCCAATGCTTTTTTTACATCTCTTGAGATGTTCAAAAGGCTTTTTTCTTCTCTCATCTGTTAATGAAGTGAACAATAATAACATGTTTTGTAATGTTAAATTGTGCTTGCTTTATTGGTGTAAGATTTTTTTTTTTAAAGAGACAGAGTCTTCCTATGTTGCTCAGGCTGGCCTCAAACTCCTGGGCTCAAGTGATTCTCCTGCCTCAGCCTCCCGAGTAGCTGAAATACTGGTATGCACTGCCGTGACTGGCAGACATCATTTTTTAGTTTGCTGAAATTCAGAATTTTATAGAAATGTAAAATTAAGACTGGCATACACTTTCTTTTCTTTTCGTTTCTTTTTTTTTTTTTTTTTGAGACAGAGTCTCACTCTGTTGCCCAGGCTGGAGTGCAGTGATGCAACCTCAGCTCACTGCAGCCTCCGCCACCTGGGTCTAAGCTATTCTCCTGCCTCAGCCTCCTGAGTAGCTGCGATTACAGTCATCTGCCACCATGCCCTAATTTTTGTATTTTTAGTAAAGACAAGCTTTCACCATGTTGGTTAGGCTGGTCTTGAACTCCTGACCTCAGGTAATTCACCCACCTTGGTCTCCCAACGTGGTGGGATTACATGCGTGAGCCACCGTGCCCAGCCTATACTTTTCTTGTTTTTGCCTCCTTTGATTTTTATGCTCTTTTCAAAAATGAATTGGGAAAAAGATTATGTGGGAAATGTTCCCTCTTACTTTAATTTCTTGAACTGCTTGTATAAAATATGAATTATCTGTTTCTTGGGCCAGCACAGTGGCTCACATCTGTAATCCCAGCACTTTGGGAGGCTGAGGTGGGTGGATCACCTGGCATCAGGAGTTCAAAATCAGCCTAGACGAGGTGGTGAAACTCCATGTCTACTAAAAATGCAGAAATTAGCTGGGCATGATGGTACATGCCTGCAATTCCAGCTACCTGGGAGGCTGAGGTAGGAGAATCACTTGAACCCAGAAGGTGGAGGTTGCAGTGAGCCAAGATCACACCATTGCACTCCAGTTTGGGAGACAGAACAAGATTCCATCTCAAAAAAAAAAAAGAAAAAAAAAAAAAGAATTATTCTTTATTTTTTTGAGGCAGGGTCTTGCTCTGTTGCCCAGTATGGAGTGCAGTGGCACTATCTCAGCTCAGTGCAACCTCTGCCTCCTGATCTCCCAGGATCTTCCTGCCTTAGCCTCCCAAGTAGTTGAGAGACTACAGGCACGTACCACCACGCCTGGCTAATTCTTTTTGTTATGGGGACGGAGTTTCATTCTTGTTGCCCAGGCTGGAGTGCAGTGGCACAATCTCGGTTCACTGCAACATCTGCCTCACGGATTCATGTGATTCTCCTGCCTCAAGTCTCCTGAGTAGCTGGGATTACAGGTGCCTTCTGCTGCACCTGGCTAATATTTATATTTTTTGTATACACAGGGTTTCACATCTTGGCCAGGCTGGTCTCAAACTCCTGACCTTGTGATCCACCTGCCTTAGTCTCCCAAAGTGTTGGTATTACAGGCATGAGCCACCATGCCTGGCCCTGGCTAATTTTTTAATTGTTTGTAGCAATGGGGTTTTGCCATGTTGCCCAGGCTGGTCTCAGACTCCTGGGCTCAAGTGATCCTCCCACCTCAGCCTCCCAAAATGGTGGGATTCCAGGGGTGAGCCACTGTGAATTCACTGTCTTTAATTATGTTTCTTAAAGGCTTGTTAAACTTATTAGACATTATCTATACAACCTGGGTATATATGTGTCTGTCTTGACTACTAATGCAATATACTTAATAACATAGGATATCTTCAGATTTCCTAGCTTTTATTTATTGAATTTCAGTACTTTTGATTACTTATATTTATCTAGAATATTGTTCACATTATCTCTTTTCAAATTTATTGCCATAAAGTTGTTTTTAGTGTTCTCTTATTATTAATCTCTTCTGCGTAGCTTTAGTTTCTGTTTCATTCCTACCATTATTTATTTGTACTGTGTTTTACTTGATCTTGCCAGATGTTGGCCTGTTTTGTCTTTTCAGAATATCAGTTGTTAACATAATGATCTTTTTTATTTTTTAGTTATTTCATTAATTTCTATTCTTATTTTTATTATTTCTTCTTTCTACTTTTTTTGGGCTTAAGTCACTTGCTCTTTTTTTTTAATGGCCTGAGTAGAAAACTTAGCTCATTGATATTTTACTCTTTCTTTTCTAACTTATAAATTTTTCCCTGGGAACTACTTTAGATCATCTATCATTACCTAAGGTGTTTTTTCCTTTCATTATAATGTTAAATATTTCCTTTCAATTATAATGGTTTTAGTCCATAAATTATTTAGAAGTATATATTTAAATTTTCAAATTAATTATTGGCTTTTTTTTTTTTTTGACAGAGTCTCACTCTGTCACCCAGGCTAGAGTGCAGTGACGTTATCTCTGCTTATTTGCAACCTCCACCTCCCATGTTCAAGTGATTCTTCTGCCTCAACCTCCTGAGTAGTTGGGGTCACAGGTGCCTGCCACCATGACTGGCTAATTTTTGGACTTTTAGTAAAGACGGGATTTCACCCTGCTGACCAGGCTAGTCTCAAACTCCTGACCTCAGGTGATCTGCCTGCCCTGGCCTCTCAAAATGGTCAAAATGGTGAAACCTCGTCTCTACTAAAGATACAAAAAATTAGCTGGGCATGGTGGCGCGTGCCTGTAATCCCAGCTACTCGGGAGGCTGAGGCAGGAGAATTGCCTGAACCCAGGAGGTGGAGGTTGCTGTGAGCCGAGATTGCGCCATTGCACTCCAGCCTGGGTAACAAGCGAAACTCCGTCTCAAAAAAAAAAAAAAAAAGAATGTATATTTTCTAACTTTTAAGTGAAGAAATCTGTGTATTTGGTACATATGATGGGATTTCCTTTATCTCCCTTTCCTGAAGGTTCAGGTTTTAAGTCTGTTTACAAATTGACAGTAGGCAGATTAACAGGAAGAGAAAAGCATAGAGATTGCAGTAAGGTATACAAGGTCATTACATGGAAGAGAAGTAACTGTCCAATAACCCAATGAGACCCAGAAACTTTTTGTTTAGAGACAGGATCTCGATTTGTCTGCCATGCTGGAGTTCAGTGGCGTGATCCTGGCTCACTGCATCCTCAACCTCCTGGGCTCAAGCAGTCCTCCCACCTGAGCCTCCCAAGTAGTTAGGGCCACAGGCATGTGCCACCACACCTGCTAATTTGTTTTTGTTGCGGGGGTAGAGACAGGGTCTCCCTATGTTACCCAGGCTGGTCTAGAACTACTGGGCTCAAGTGATCCTCCCACCAGGGCCTCCCAAATTGCTGAGACTATAAGCATGAGCCACCTCTCCCAGCCTTAGAAGCTTTTATACACCCTTCCTAGGGGAATGGGGAGGAAAGTAGGGGCCACTTAGGGAATAAATGATTATGAAAAGGGGCACAGGCTTTTGGGAAAATAGGCAATAGCTTGTCTAGACCAGGTGCCAACTTCCAGCCTCTTCTAGGTTTGACTCCTGTTGCTTGTCAACCTCTCCTGATAAGAAACAAATAAACAAAAAACCTAGAGAGGGTTTTCATGACATTTGGCTTCCCTTCTGGAGAATCTGCATTTCGTTGGATAAGGGAGTTTGAAGAAAAGTCCTCTGTGCATTTGCTCTTTCCCAAATGCCTTCAGCTTGAAGTAACCAGCAAACCAATTGAGCATGTTTGGGCTGGTATTTCCTGGACTCGTGTCTATGAGGCAGTGCTTCTTCACATGCTGTTCAAGTCTTGCTAAATTTTTGTCCATTAGATCTATTCATTTCTGCTTCTGGTTGTGAACTTATCAATTACTTTTGTACTTCTGATAATTTTCTTATTTATTTCAGATGTCTGCAGTTTGAGAAATACTTCTTTCTGATAAAATGTTCTTTTTATCATTAGATAATGATCTTCTTTATCCTAAGAATGTTTTTTGCCCTAGTTTCTATCTTGTTTGATATTAATTAATTCAGTCACTCAGCAATACCAGTTGATAATTTATTTATTTATTTATTTTTGAGACAGAGTCTCCCTCTGTTTCCCAGGCTGGAGTGCAGAGGTGAGATCATGGCTCACTGTAGCCTTCAGCTCCTGGGCTCAAGTGATCTCCCTGCTTCTGCCTTCTGAGTAGCTGAGACTGCAGGCAGGCACCACCTTGCCTGGCTGAATTATTTATTTATTTATTGATTGATTCATTGAGACGGAGTTTTGCTCTTGTTACCCAGGCTGGAGTGCAATGGCGCGATCTCGGCTCACCGCAACCTCCGCCTCCTGGGTTCAGGCAATTCTCCTGCCTCAGCCCCCCGTGTAGCTGGGATTACAGGCACACGCCACCATGCCCAGCTAATTTTTTATATTTTTGGTAGAGACGGGTTTCACCATGTTGACCAGGATGGTCTCGATCTCTTGACCTTGTGATCCACCCGCCTCGGCCTCCCAAAGTGCTGGGATTACAGGCTTGAGCCACCGCGCCCGGCCTATTTATTATATTTTTACAGGACAGAATCTTGCTGTGTTACTTAGGCTGGTCTCCAACTTTTGACCTCAAGTGATTCTACTGCCTCGGCCTCCCACAGTGCTGAGATTACGTGTGATCCACTGTGCCCGGCCAAAAACCTATTCTATGCTGGTCACGTCAATAAACAAACAGGCATCACCTGACAATATCTTTATTTTAATCCCCTTTTTATTTTTTACTTTCACCCTTTCTGTGTCTTTCTGTTTTAGGTGCATCTTTTATAAACAATATTTAATTGAATCATGTTTTTCTTTAATCTTGGTCTTTTAGCAGGGATATTTTAATCTGTTCATGTTTGTTGTGATTGCTAATGTAATCAAATTGAGTTTTACTACCTTATTTTACTAATTTTATATACTATACTGTTTACTTACTATATTTCCCCTCTTTTTCTGCTTTTCATGGTACTTAGTTTTATTTATTCTACTTTGCTTATTTCTTCCTATTGATTTGGAAATTATATGTTCTATTTTTTCTTTTGGTGATTATACTTATAATTTAATATGCATATTTTATTTGAGTCTAAAGCTAATGGACATATCCCTGCCTTCTTTCTGATCAAAATGTCTTGGAATATTTTGGCCCTGATATTCATTCCCAGTCTTTCATGTTATCTGTTTAGCATGTTACCAGCGTCTAGTAAACTTTTTTGTTTGTTTTTAGTAACTTGTTTTATTTTTATTTTTTTATTTTTGGGGGGGGAA